>JAVJIF010034255.1:0-63967 GCA_038442645.1 Agave tequilana | reverse complement strand
GGGACCAGTTAGAACTTTCTCTCTGGTGTACACATGCAAAACAAAAGTCCCAAGAAATGTCACACACCGTTCTTTCCTATCAATTTTGGATAGGATTCCTATAACAAATCATTCTTATTACCTGTTGGTCCATGCTCTTTCCTTATCCACCTGAATTTAAGACTTGCTCCTGCTTCATGGTTAAAGGTAGGTTTCTACATGCCAGCCAATTTATCCGTTAGCCAAAAAGTTGTGTGCATGATCCCTTGACCAGTAGTTAGCTATTAAGGTTCTGTTGCCATTTTTTTTAGTACATTGACTAGTCTCTTGGCATCACCCATAGAGGATCAGCAGCTAATTGGAAAAAATGTGTCATTTGTTTTTTGGAGCTTTCTTGACTTCAGTGTTGCTCATTAATTGAACTCATTTTGCTGGGAAAAAGTAATGATGACAACGACGATGATATTACCTAGTAGCCATACCTTCATCAAGTTGAAAATTTGCTATTGATATTTCCGTGACCTTTTTTTTGTTATGGATCCATTCGCTGGGGTGTAGGGCAAGCAAATTACATTTTCTAGGTTTCCAAGAATGGAACCTTGCAAAATCTACTTGGTACAGGAAGTGCGCTAGGTAAAGAGCATATTGTTGATAGAAATGACTAACTGTTATGTTTGATATTTGCAAGTGGCATAAAGTCAATGGACGATGCTATTATACATTTCCAGATTATTGCAAAGTAATTTAATCAGAGTGTTCATTAAAAAAACTTATATTCTTGAAAAACTGACAGGAAATGAATTCTCCAAGCCATTTTGATGAACCCAAGTCATATTACTTTTGGATTAAGCTTTAGGAGAACTTTTTGTAAACTACAAGTTTTGTTCAGTGAGTTTTGGATGCTCTACTGGAACATAGGGACTGTTTGGCAAGTGGGAAGTGTTTAAAGCCACTTATTTTCACTTCCTATAAGCGAAACAAAAGTGACTTTCTTTGCTAAGCTTTGTTTGTTTATTGGAAAAGTGAGGTGGCAAGGGCTTGTTCAATGGAAAAAGGCTAATCATTTTGTTCTGCCGCTTTCATATGAAATGATTTTCCTAGGGAAAAGAATTTTGAAAGACTCTTTCATATTCATTGCACCTCATTTGAATATTTGAGACCTTTCCTTCAGATGGATTCCATCCTTTAAAGCAGAGAAAGTAAATGAAGTTACTTCCCTGTCATGCTCAATTCTTGGCCTCTTTCCTCCAAAAACAGACCCTTGGGCTAAACTATTGATTGGATCTGGGACTATTCTTGGTACTGGTGCATAGAAGTTCCGATTTTTTGTTGGTGGTTATTATTTTCAGTTTTGAAGAAACAATTTCTTGTTAAGATATACATTACATGGTATTGGCATTGTTTGTGATACTTGATATGCTGACTTAAGAGGAGTTGTCATGTTGACCTATTGAACTAGTATTAAACAAGTAAATTTTTTTCATTTGAACTGTTTTGAACAGTTTAAGTGGCTTATATCATTGATTAAATTTCTAAAAAGCTAAAATAGTCCTAATTACTAATCTGGTTCTAATTTAGCGGCCCCTTGAATTTCTCATGAATATTTTTTTGATTTGTCTTAAACTCATTGAACTAGCCAAATTAGCTCGCATCAATGAATATGACGAATGATGTGTCAATGCATGCTTACAATTTGCTGGAGCTTAATTAGCTTGGGCTAATTATGTAGATGCAGCTTGATTGGATTTAATTCCATTAATCCTGGCTTGTATTAATTAGACTTAGCTTTATGACTGTAATAAGTGCTTATACAGTTTTACCAGATTCATGATATAGGCATGCGACACACTGCTTTTAATGGGGGTAAGAAGAGGTAGCCTTAATGTAATCTGTATACTGGGCCATAGTATATTTGGGAGCAATCACTAGGTTCATTTTGATAATTATGCCCGTATTATTTGTATGTATGTGTATGAAGAAGAGGCATACATATACATTTGAAGACATCTAAGATTAAGAATCATGATAATAAAAACTTTCATCTTTGAATATCCATAAACTAAGCCTTGATCTGATACTTCAATAAATTAAGAAAATAATTGAATTAAAATATGATAAGAAATAAGAATTCTGATATCATTAAATAAACAAAATTCAAATCCCAAATTTAAAGTCATAGCATAAGTCTCAAAAACCAGAAATTCTAGTGTAAATGACATTAAAGAATTCATTGAATCAATTACCCACTTGTGCTCTTCTTTTTATTCTCAAATAGGGAATGTGCCAAAATCAGAATGCACGAACTGGATCTCAATATTATTTTTTTTTGGGGGATTATATTAGGTAATGCCGATCTTATATCTTTTGAAAGTATTTTATTTTTTTGTGGTAGAGTATTCATCCTCTAGTTTGGAAGTTATCTTTTCTTAGATATTATTTTAGCTAAATTTCTTTGAAAGAGTTATCTATTGGACTAAATGTCACAAAAGATATTTAATTAAGATATTCATAGTATGTTACTCTCAGTTTGAAACATTATATACAAGTAGATATTGTAGTAACTATCATTCTCTTGGTTGGGAGTTAGGACCTGAGAGGCAAAAGGAAGAGTCTGATGTGTATGAATCTTTGTTTTCAACAGGTTGGATACAAGGTCAGCTCTTATTAGAATTCCTTTGGAATTTCTTATCATAAATAGTCTAAAGGTTGAGACATATAATTAAAATCAACCAATCACAAGAATGCATAGGAGGATCCAAGAAATATACCAACTCTGATGGGCACTTGATGCAAACATGGCAATGGGTGTTTTATTAGTGGAGGAATCACTATGAGATCGGAAATCTTAATTATGGCCAACATATATTTTTGCGCAGTTTACTTATATTACAATGTCACTATATCCATTTACGACCAGCCCAGTGCCAACCCCCTCCCCCACGCCAAACACACACAAAAAAAAAAAGAGAAAGAAAAAAGAAGAAGAAGAAAAACACATGTACCCCCACACCAACAACAAAAGAAAAATACCACACGCAAACACACAAAATGAATAAAAGAAGGAAAACAAAGAAAATAAATAAATAAATTTAGACAATAAAAAAGATATTTATTTCCACGACTAAACCAGTTCTATAATTTATATTAACAAGGAATATAAACAAATAAATTCAAAAATGAAAAAGAAATTTATTTCCATGACTAAGCCGGTTCTACAATTCATATTGTTTAATACTTTGATCAGACTTTTAAGTATTGTGTGGTCTCTTTTAGAACATAAAAGAACTGTAAACGTTGCGAATCTGTAAATTGTGTCAGAGAACGAGACTTTTTTTTTGTTCACTTCAGTAAAAAAAAAAAAAAAAAGGTGAGGATATGTGTTTTCTGAACCTACTCGAACTGAGATTACATAGATCAAATTATAGAGTTGGTTATCTTACCGGAAAAAAGGAGTTGGGTTGCATCAAATTGACTGTTTCTGTTGCAAATATTTAACACCAATGTGATATATACTGTTATTATCTCCAAAAAATGGTAATATTTTGGTATGGTGACAAAAATTCTATTCAGAATTTCACTTTTTATTGTGGCCTTTGGTCAATATTGTACAACATGTTTAGATGGTTTAGACATTGATAAATGTTTTCTTTTCTTTTTTCAGTTGCTTTTTTGTTAGTCATGCTTTTAGGTTTTCCTTTGCATGGTTTTAATTTTTAAATTTACTCTGTTAGCTCTATTTAAGAGAAACAATTCTGTTGATTTGATGTATGGGTTACAATGTATTGGTTAGACCATAATTTTGATACTAATATTGCCGAGTAAAAGACCAAGGATCACATAACCATGTGGGACAAAAATTTTTATAGGTAGACCTGAAGAAATAAATTATTTTCAGCCTAGAGATGAGGAGATTGGTTGGGTGTTTGTAATTAGTCTTATATCTGCTAGTCTTTCTTTTGTGTTTTGACCATTTCCCAGCCATTCTTCAAGAAATATTTAATACATGAGATGCCTAGCTAAAGTTTCGAACTATCAGCTGAAATCAAATGATTTCTTTATCCATCTTGTCAGATGTTTACAGCAAACAAGATTTTCTCTCTCTGTTAATGAAGAAATAAGGACAGATGTCTGTAGTTGATCAGTTGGTCTTCTATTTGCTAGTACCTCTCTAATGTTTTTGACCATATCCTGGCCCTTCTTTAAGAAATTTCTAATACATGAGATGCCTAGCTAATGTTTAGAAGTATCAGCTGAAATCAAATGTTTCTTTATCCATCTTGCAGATTTTAGAGTGACCAAGATTTTTTTTCCCTTGTTAATGAAGAAATAGTATTCTATATCAAACTGCTATTTGTCATATTCTGTAAACCCATGCCTAACTGTTAAGTTTTCAAGTTTTTGGAGTACTAATGACACTTCTCTAGTAGTCTACTTACAGGAATGCTGGGAGCTGGACTTGCTGGAGTCTTTTTTACTGCTGGAATTGCATTTGCATCAATGTCTCTAAGCAGTAGAACTACGTCAGGTATCAAGTGTTACCTTTTCCTTTAAATATTGTGCATTTGATTCTATATCACTTGGCCAAAACATCAATTATTCACACAACTTTTTGATGAGGGCATCACGCTACTGAGACGACGGTTCGATCGAGTCTATTCGACAGAAAACGACTTGGTGTATTCTTTGATTTTAACTATTTTATTTATTTAGTTTATTTGCTTCAGTAGTATTTTTTTTGTGTGAGCGTTTAGTACCACATCGGTTATTTCCTAAAAGTACTCATTTTGTAAAGCCTATAAAAAGGGCCCCAAGACTTCTCTTTGAATTATTATTGAATGATTAAAATTCTCAATTTTCCAGCTAAATTCTTGAGATTTTGCTCTTGAGTTTTGGGTGTGAAGCCCATGCAAGGGGTGGAACCCCAAAATTCTATCTAGATTTTTAATTCAAATTTTAAACCTTAATTTCAAATTTGAAGGTGATTACAATCCCAGATTATTTTACATTAATTCGTATCAGAGTTCCAATCCCTTTTAAATTTTTCTTTCCCTCTCCTAAGACCCTAGATCTAAATCAAACCCTAGATTTATTAAAAAAAAAAAAGAGAGAAAAAAAAGAAAAAGCAAAAGCAAAATTTTTTTCAAAAGTTCATGTTTGTCTTCTTCCCTCTCTCACCCACCCCCTGTGAGAGGCCCGCCGCCACAAAACTCGACTCTAGTCCACTACCCCGCAGCTTGCTTCGCTCTTTGCCTTCGCCGCCGACAACTAACCCGACCTCCTCCTCCCTCGTTGCAACTCCATTGTCTTCACTGATCCCCGCCGCTTCGATGGGCGCCGGGCTGCTCTGATCCTCCACCTTGACTGCACATCCTTCGTCTTCACTGCAAGATCCCCCAACGACCACCGCAAGATCCATCTCCGCTGCCGAGTTCTGACTCCGTCGAATGCCCTGGATCACCGCCGCTGACAAAGAGCTCCATCTCCTCTCGCCTTGCAGATCCAACAGAGTCGCCGCCGATCCCCTTCGCCGGTGTCACCCTCGTCATCGTCTCGTCTTCTTCAACGCCTTCGTCATCAACCACCATCACTAGCAACCGCCGTCGCAAGTCGCCTGTAGCAGCTCAAAGGAGCAGGATGAAGGGTTGGTAGATTTTGGGTTTAAGTTTTCTAACCCGCAAAGAACCCGGCCTGCTTGCTGTAGACCTGACCGAGACTGCCCGAGCCGTCCAAGAGCCGGCTCACGTGCTGACATCATCGACAAATCACTAATGTCATTGACTGAGCGAGTCGACCCCAAGCCGCCAGCCGACGACTGGAGCCGAGCCAAGTCGACCCGGAGTCGTCAGCTCAGACCTGAGCCGATGTGGACCCGCAGCTCAGGTCCGAGCTGACACCAACTCAGTCGAGTCTACTCAGCGAGTTGAGCCTAAGTCAGCCTGACTCAGTGAGCTAGGCTCAGTTCAGACATAGTTTAGTTACAATTCAGATCTTCTTGAGGCATTCTGAGCTCATTTCAAGCCTGAATCAAGCCGTTCTCGAAGCAGCATTTTCGTAGAGAGCAATACTACGTGTCTACAACCTTCACATCTAGGTTCGAGCTTCGATCGCCTCCTTGGTAATTGTTGAAGTTTCTGTTCATTAGTCATGTCTCTTAAGATAGCTCTTTCAATCTGTCATAAGATCTGACTGCTGCCCACTAAATAGGGAGTTTGTGTGATTTTGACCTTGAGTGAAAACCTAAATTGTTATTAATTGTGCAACTCAGTTAACTTGAATTTATGATCACTTGAATTGATTTGAAATTTACTGTGTTAGCACGTGTAGTTTAATCACTATTCCTACTTTACATTTTTTTAATCACGTGTTAATCAATAAAGTTTAGAGTTGGTATTATTTGTCATTAATCTAATCTCTGACCTTCTGCATAGTATACATCTCACCTTAGGGTAATACTTAGGATTACTTAGAACTTGCATGCCAACTAGAAGTGGTAGAACCTTTTTAGTGACGAGACCTCTGCACAAACGGATCCTAACCTTAAGGATACACTTAACGCATTCATTGCTAGGATGGACCAGATGGATCGACGACTGCAAGAGTTTAAAGACCAGACTAATGCCAATTGTAGGGATCTAATCACACGACTTGAAAGGCTAGAAGCCAATCGAAGGAGAACCACAGAGGAGAATGAGTCTCGAAATAACAGTAAGTCACTCAGGCGTGAACGAGCTCAACCCAACAATACAGAGGACCTAGATGCCCAATGTATCAAAAATGTAAAAGCCGATGCTTCTTCTTTCGATGGACGCTTAAACCCTCAAGCTTACATAGATTAGCAAACGCTACTTTCGTTGGCATGACATGTCCGAGTTTAGCAAAATTTGATTTGCCATGATGAAACTGGCGGGACAAGCCGAACAATATTGGAAAAACTTTGAAAGGGATGACGTATAGAAGGGATGATCCAGTAAGGGCATGATAGAGAAGCTTAGGTTGAAATACATTTCACCTTTCTTCAGTCAACAATTACTAGACAAGTGGAATAGACTGACTCAAGAAAACAACTCGGCCACTGAATACATATTTAAGTTTGATGAATATTTGAATCGGTGCGGTACAATCAGTGTTTTAGTCACCGATATTTTCGAAATGTCGGCCGACATTTCGTTTTCAAGCCCTTATCGTCACGACATTCCCACCCTCATTTGAAATGGCGTTTTGGAAAATATCAGCCGACATTTCGGGAAAAATCCGATATGTTGGCCGACATTTCGAGAAAATGTCGACCGATATTTCGGGAAAAACTGAATATGTTGGTTGGTCTTGAAAGTTGGAGCAATTGAGAAATTTCTACAATGAGTTAGTGAGTGCAAAATGTTAAGGTAAGTATAACTATTTTAAGCATATTTACGTAATCTTCCATAAGTTGTGTATGTTTTGGATATATATTTGTTATTTGCCATGATGTTCGAAATTTACTAGATGTCCCCGAAATATCTACGAAATTCGAAATCCAACATTCGATTACGATATCCGACATTTTCCAATATCTGACATTTAAAACACTGGGTAGAATCGACTTTGAATCTCTTGAACATACCTTATTTAGATTTAGGTCAGGTCTTAGGGACGATTACCACTGAGAGCTCATCGCTCAAGGCATCACGACTCTAGAGCAGGCATACTGGCAGCCAGTCACCGATTTAGATGAGTTCAGAGGATCCTACTTTTACCGAACTAATTCTAGGAATAGCTCTAAAACCACAACTGCTAACAAACCTAAATTTGGTCGATCATTTCTTGCTCCAAACAAACATGCCTCCAGTTCTGCAAGCGTCAAACTTGCAGGTTCTTTGATGTAAAACTGGCAACCTCTGAAAGAAGATCAACTAGTGAACCAACAAAGAGTAACCCACAAACCCAATGCTATCGATGTTAGGAGTATGGACATCTTGTCAGTCAGTGTCCGAGTCAAACCAAGACCTTCGTAGTAGAAGTCCCCATTGAAAGTGTAGTAGAAGATTTAAAAGTGGTCGTGCACTAACAGGATGATGACTCGGATGTTTCTGCCGAAGAAAGTGAATTCAATGGCTGCATTAGAACTTTGGACCTAACTCCTAGTGTAGACAGAGCCCAACTTGGAGTAGTCAGGTGCACCTTAGCGCAGCCCGAACAAGTTAACACTGGAGAAGAACTGCCATATTTCAAACCCACATAAAAATTAAGAACAAGACCTGCAAGGTGATAGAGGATAGTGACAATTGCATCAACGCCGTTGCGTCAAAATTGATCACAGTTAGAGATATCAGGAACATGTAAAAGATTTTTTAAGACAAAAGAAGAAACATGAGAACACAATAAAGAAGCACTAGTAGATCGGATAGACAAACCTGCCCCGTTATCCATGCGAACTTTGTCAGGTCCTTGATATTCTGAGTGAACCGCTAGATTCGTCATGTCAGCCGTTAGGTGATGAGTGGCTTCGGAGTCAACACACCAGTTGGGATTGACTGGACTATTCTCGTAAGAGTGGAGGAGAGCAGCTGGACAATTCACATATTTCAGATGAGTCATGTGTTGTCATTGATATCTCTAACAATCACCACTTTAGGGATGAAATCGGTGAAACATCCAAATCCTCATAAGGTTTCACGGGTGAGCTACTTTCTATCGTCGGTTCATCAAAAACTTTTGCGCTATCATGGCACCAATAATCGACTGCTTGAAGAATGAGGAATTTCAGTGGACTCCTGCCAACACTAAGACTTTGAAGGAAGTGAAGAAGTTGATGACTGAAGCTCCTGTTATGCGTCTACAAACTTTTCAAAAGTGTTTGAAGTAACATGTGATGCGTCAGGGCTTGCGATTGGTGGTGTGCTGAATCAAGAGAATCATCCCGTTGCCTATTTCAGCGAGAAGTTAAGTGACACCCAATAGTGATACTCCACATATAACAATGAATTTTACGTAGTTGTGCAGGCTTTGCGCTACTGGAAACATTATCTGCTACCACAAGAGTTTTTGCTGTAATCAGATCACGAGGCGCTGAAATACCTCAACTTCCAAAAGAGGTTAAATGCAAGGCACAACAAGTGGGTGAAATTCTCCTAGGATTATACATTTGTTCTCAAGCAAGAGTTGAAAACAAGGTCGCTGATGCGCTCATCCGACAAGTGATGATTTTGGTAGCTATGAGCGCAGAAGTGACATGTTCGAGATATTGAGAGAGGAATGAGTCATGTCCTGACTTGGAGAAATATGTCACGTCACAGACGGTTTTGATCGAGGGATGGATGGATTTCTGTTGCAAGATGAATATCTGTTTAGATTCCATAAGCTATGCATTCCCCGATGTTCCTCAGGGATTTTCTCTCTTGAGAAATACATGTTGGAGATCTCTGGCTGGACACTTCGACCAGAACAAGACAATTGAGACTGTTAAACACAGATTCTACTGGTCGAGATTGAAGAGAGATGTTGCTAAGATCGTTGGTTAATGTCACACTTAACTAGCCAAACAAAAAAAAACAGATGGTCGACTCTACACTCCTCTATTTGTACCCAGTTGTCCTTGATAAGACATGAGCTTAGTTTCATACTAGGATTACTAAACACACAAAAAAGACATGACTCTATCTTAATAATGGTTGACAAATTCTTTAAAATGGCTCACTTCTTTTCGTATTCCAAAACAGATGCATTCCGACTAACTGTCCTTTTTTTTGATCATGTTATCAAATTGCATGGGTGGCCTAAAACCATAGTGTCTGTTAGGGATACTAAGTTTGTTAGCTATTTTTGGCAAAAACTATGGCATAAAATGAGAACCAAGCTGAAATTTTCAACGGCCTTTCATCTGCAAACTGATAACAAACTAAAGTAGTCAGTAGAACCTTAGGAAATCTCCTTAGGTGTCTCATTGAGAAAAATTTAAAAACTTGGGATCTAATCTTGCCTATGGCCGAATTTTCATAAATAGTTCTGTCAATAGGATGGATGGATGTAATACGACAAGATATAGAGGCTAAAGGTCTTAGTGAAGGGATATTGCTTGATAGGAATGAGTGAAGAAAGCTGATCCATGTGCCCGATCCGGCGTAAATCTCTTTTGGTTCATGTAGCCTACCCCAAATACTTGGGACAAATGACTTAGTTGTTGTTGTTGTTGTAGTTCTGTCAATAGGACTACATGTCTTAGTCCATTTGAGATAGTAACTGATTTTAAATTTAGTTAGCCAATTGATTTAGTTCTCATGGCTCATAATCATTCTAGGGTATCAGACTCTACATCTGCATTTACATCTCATATACGAGTATTACATGAGAAAATCAAAGAAGCGATAATGAAAAATAATGCTGATTATAAAGCTTCTGCTGATTTATAGCATATATTAAGGACATTTAATGTCAGTGATTTAATGTCAGTGACTATGTGATGGTCCGCCTGAAACCTGAACGATTTTCTCCGGGAACCGTGAAGAAGTTCCACGTGTGAAGCGTAGAACCATTTCAAATCCTCAAGAGAATCAATTCAAATGCTTATGTGGTGAACCTCCCACCAGACTTCGACATTAGTTGTACTTTTAACGTTGAGAATTTGGTTCCATATAGAGGTATTTTTGATCCTCTTTTTGATCCATTTATGGATGAGCCTATTCAGGACCTTCTTTCTGAGAGCCCCCGACTACCTCTACTTCCTCCAAAATTGCCCCATGGAGTAGAAAATATAGATTCTATCTTGAATGATCAGATTGTCTCTATTAGAGACGGAGGAACGCGACGCTATCTTATTAAGTAGAAAGGAAGACCTGAGTCAGAAAATTCTTGGACTACTGAGGAGGATTGTCGACTTGATTTTGAATTATTGGAGCATCACCACAGCCAGCAGTAGCTCCCACCACACACTCAACATGGTCGAGTTTTTTCCACCCCGAGGGAAATGATGAGGGCACCACGCCGCTGAGATGACGGTTCGATCGAGTCTATTCGAGATCCAGAAAACGACATGCTGGTTTTAGCTATTTTATTTATTTTAGTTTACTTGCTTCAGTAATATTTCTTTTGTGTGTGCGTTTAGTATTACATCAGTTATTTTTAGAAGTACTCATTTTGTAAAGCCTATAAAAATGGCCCAAAGACTTCTCTTTGAATTATTATTGAATGATTAAAATTTTCAAAATTTTTAGCTAAATTTTTGAGATTTTGCTCTTGAGTTTTGGGTGTGAAGCCCGTACAAGGAGTGGAAGCCCAAAATTTTATCCAGATTTTCAATTCAAATTTTAAACCCTAGTTTTCAAATATGAAGGTGATTGCTATCCATATTGTTTTACATCACTTTTGCTTCTATGGGCCTGTTTGGTTAAGGGTGGAAGTGAGGAAGTAAGGAAGTGAGGAAGTGGTAATAGTTCCCTTTGGAACTTGGGAATTGGTTAGTAAGTTTTCCAGTGTTTGGATGTTGTTGGGAAGTGTGGTTTAGAAAATGTTATGTCTTTTCCAGTGTTTGGATGACAATGGAAAGTGGAAGTGGAAAAGTTGACCACAAAGTTGACCGCAAAATAATATTAAAATAAAAATTAATTAAGAAAAATAAAAAATGGATTGTAATTAGAATGCAAGTGAGATTAAATGACTAAAAAATTAACTGTTTTATGCTACAACTTATTACAAATGAGATTTACATGACACAAAATTAACTGTAGCACTCTGGAAGTGAGGAAATGGTTGTGTAAAAGAGAGAAGAAAAAAGAAAAAGGGGTTTTCTTATTTTTCTTTTCTGGTGTTTGGATAGATAGGGAAGTGAACAATTATACTTCCCCATTTCCTTACTTCCGCCCACTTCCTTGCAACCAAACACGCCCTATATGGTTCTCAATTTGTAAGATCTTTGTGCTATGTTGCTTTCTTTGTGTTGATGTGTCTTCATTCTTTGGAGGGCTCAAAATGTACCTGTACCATTGATTTATGTGCTCTGTTGAATATGCTTCTGGATATTTTGTGCCAGCAGGAGTCAAACAGCAGATGGAGCCACTAACAACTGAACAAGAAGTGGCATTAACTTCTGATGATCAGACTGCGAAAGTTGATCAAATCAGGAATGAGACTAGCGTGATGCTACCAGACAACCAGAGCAAGATAGATGATAGCAATTCAGAGTTCCAGACAGGTATAAACAAGGACCTTTTTTCTCATACAGAAATTACTGAAGATTCTCCTGGGAGTGGCCTTGATAATATTCACCATTCAGAGACTTCACTGATAGAAAACACTAAATCAAATGGCAATGATGTTGATGCCAATCACATCAGTCAAGATGATCTGCAAATCGGTATAGATGTCGATGGGATTCCTGTACCCTCTACCTCTAGTCCCATCTCACCTGAATTCTCTTTAGGTGATGATGTTGACTCTTCCCTTGATGATTCACATTTTAAGGATTCACATAATGCCATGTCTTCTGATTCACCGGACTCAAATATCAAACATGACCCAAATCAAAGCACTGCCAATCATGTTGACGTGCTCTCTTTAAGTGCTGATTCAACAACTCATATCAATGACCACCCGGAGGGAAATTTAAGTTATGTTGATAGACCTTTGGACTTCTCAAGTGAATTTGAAGGTCAACTTCAAAGTAAGCCACCAACATCTAATCTTATTGATTCAGATGACATTGTAGATTCACCGGATAGCACTGCAGAGAGAGTGGATGCTGCATCTGCGGCTTTAATAAAAAAAGATTTGGAGCATAATGATATGCTGCAGCTCCCTGCTGAGGCTAGCACTTTAAATCCTTCAGTTCATGATATTCTTAAAATTGTCTCATCTGTTACAATCTCTGGGTCCGATTTTGATCAAAATGAAGCAACAATGCTTCCAAGGGAATCCATTAGTTCTACTGAAGGCCATATATTAGATGACAATGCCTTATCTGTAGCATATTCTCCTGAGGTGCTTGTTGATCCCAGTGGTAATGAACCTGATATAAGCAGTATTAGTCAAATTGGTAGAAACTCAACACTCGAGTCAGCAGTGCCTGAGAAACCCATCTCCTATGCGGGCATACCTGCTCCATCACTCGTCCCTGCAGCTCTGCAGGTGCCTCCTGGAAAAGTTTTGGTTCCTGCTGTAGATGACCAGGTCCAGTGCCAGGCATTGGCAGCCTTACAAGTTCTGAAGGTACCTATATACACATACTGATGAACTGACTGTTTTACAAATTTCTGGAAGTTCTTCCTTCTTAGTTATATTACTTCTTCACCTTAGTCTTCTGGTTATATATGCTTTCTATGTTGTGTTATTCAATGATATTCTGACATTGTGTCAAATGGCAACGAACAATCCTTGCTGCATGCTATATGGTTTTAACAGACATCACATTCTATGGAAAGAAAATGTTTAAAAGAGTCCTTGCAATCTAAGTAATTGTTTGTTTTATATGTTTGGTTTTGCAGACATTAGTTCCTAATAATTATATTTGTTTACTCATCTTCTTTAGTTCCTTTCCACATACGGCCGTTATTTCTCTCTCATCTCTTGAAGACAGTTTATCAGACAATAACTAACTAATGACAGAAACACAAGTACTGGGGCAAATAAAGGTAAGGATATGAAATATCAAGAAGCATACAAGACAGTCCGAGATGCTTGTTCCTTAAAACCAAAGCGGGAACCATTTGTAATTAAAATTACATTAGCATGAATTGTATACCTTTCGTATTATGGGTGATGGCTGTAATGCAATTGCAAGAAAAACCAAAATGTCACCCATAACAATCTATGAAGTGTTTTGTTTAGGCAGACTTGAGGAATATTCATGATTTATTGACACCTGTAAGGTAAAAAGGTTTTAGAAACTTGTATTCTCATGTGATTTCCACAAAACACCTTCGAGGTTGCAATCCTTCCTGCTAGCCACCTTGATTTGTCGTTGACTGTCTGCATATTGTGTCTGGTCTTATCTAAAACAATCACTATAACAACTGTATTGAATATAAAAAAAAATAAAAGAACAAACATTTTCCTTGAAGTTAGGTTAACTTTTTTTTTTAAAAGAAAATTGTAATTCATGAATATTTTTAAGCTAAGCAATAAAAATTAGCAAAAGCCAGAAATCCTTCATGACAGATTAAACTACTCTAAAAGGGCATGAGCACACAATCATCTTAATGATAGATACAAACTATGTAATTTCTACAGCAGTGACAAACTTTACAATCTTGCCATGCTTTTTAGGTTAGAATGTGGGGCAACTGAGAAGCAAGTAAGTCTGAAAAATGTGTGTTGAATTGAGAATGTTGAGATAGATGCATGAGAATATGTTAAAGATAGGATTGAAATGGGTGCATCTCTAAGAAGTTAGGGGTAGGTCCTATTGTGGATAAATGAGGGAGAATCGGTTGAAATGATTTGATTATGTGCCACAGATACCTTAAGTTGGTTTAATAGTGATAGTGTCAAAAGTTGATGTAGCGACATCATCTTCAGTGATAAACCTAATCCCCACGAGATGCTGCAAGTTTTGTGGGTTTATCTTCGTAATTCTTCTGTGTAAACAGCTGAATATATTTTATTTAGTGAGGTCAATACAAGTTTGAAGCTGCTTGTCAAGAACTCATGTGTTGCTAAAGAAGTTATTCAACTTGAGAAACTAATCAATGCTTTCTGGAATTATTCCAACGAGCACTTGGAAGATTTGATGCTAATATCCATTAAAGGAAAGGTGTAAGATTCTAATCTAATCTTGAAGTACATTCTTTGGATGTGGCAGCTTCTAAAGCTCTATTTTCTTCCTTTCTTACATTTTATCGGGGAAACTTCTTTTGACGTTAAGAGTATCCATAGGGTTCCTTTGTATATCTATGAATTTGTCTATGAGCAGAGGCTCCTTTCATAGTATGTGCTAGACCCTTAGGAAATTCCTTTATATATAGAGGGACAGTGCTTGTGGGTTTTCAGTATGGACCTAGTGGTATCTCTTTCTCTCATCCCCTTGCTTTGCAAGCAAATCTTTACAAGAAGGTTGCATAGGTGGCTTGCTTTGACCTGAGACTTGTCCTTCAACATTTGGGAATTAATCAATTTGGCTCTTTGTGTTTTCATATTGTCCCTTAAAGTTGTAATAAATTCTGTACACTTGATCTATCATCTTCCCTTTCTTCTAGCATCTTCCGAAGGGAATTTTTGATAATTGCACCTTAATTTTTTCCCTTTTGGGGGAAATAATTGCTTCTTACTGAATGAGGTTAAACTACAAGACCAATAGGCTTTTTATCTCCTCATTGCCCTTATAGGATTTATTGTTAGCCCTTATTGACATAGTTTCCTTGGCACCAACTCCAAGATTGACTGTGAGGTTGATATCATGCCCTACAATTTGGTCAACCTTTCATTAGCCTTGTGCTCCGTTACCTTGACTAATTTTGATGGAAAAATGCAATTAGATCTCATCTTCGCATGTGATTATGAAGAACTTGAGGCAAAATAATCTTGTCATGTCTGATTCAGCATGGATCGCAGCAGGGGTTCAAAGATCGCAGCAAGAATGTTCACTTGGAAGGGGGGGGGGGGGTTCATCACTTGGAAGGGGAGATTCACATGGAAAGCTTTATCCTGGTGATTTATTTTTATCGCCTAACTTGCTCTATAGCATACATGGGTTAAGACAGTTTCTTCAAAGGTAGATCTGAATTCTAAAAAGGAAGGACTGCACATGCGGGTGAACTATGGCAGTCACGCCCAGCTTCCCAAAATACGCGAAAACGGAGTCGCGACGAAGGTCAGCGATGCATATACACGAGAAAAATACCCCACGTATATGCGCCAAGCCTAAAGTAACCAGAACAAGCTATATAATCACTATAATAAATCAATATCACTGCATTGTCACATATAAATATCCACACATGATGACATATGAAAAAGAAATGGAATAAGCATGAGTCCAATGCATAGAATCATGAAAGCGATGGAATAAAGAAGAGACAGAAAATACCGAGAAAAGATGATCGAGTAAGAGAGAACTCTGGCTTCTGAAGATGCCTGTGATCCTCTCCAAATACCTGATCCGCAATAAATAGCCACAGATCTGGATATACAAATTCTGGGAGTCAGAACTCCTAGTGAATGTATAAGAATAAACTGGAAAGTACATGTACATATAACATGTGAGCAGATTAAAGAATATATATATACACACTGAAATAAGAAATGGCATAAATAAAGTAAATAAACAGTAATGTGGATAGCGCACAATAGAGTATGTGTCCAGTTAGGTATTCAATCAAGTGTCTATCACGATCTATATATCAAGCGGGTAGAGTCAGTCAGTACTAGAGTCAGATGTCCAATCAGGTCAGGTATAACATTGTGTGTCCAATATACATACATGTATCAGGTAAAGACAATCAGTTACAGTATATTATTATTATTTATGTCAGCGAACACTAATTGCCACCTGTAATAGACGCGTCCTATACTACGCCTATTACACATGTCAATCAGGGTCTAAGTTATTGAAACTGATCGGTTGGAGACACTGTACATGCTTTAAGTGGGTCTCGTATATATCTGGAACCACGACCCAGACTCTTGGCGCTGAACCTGAACCAGGCCCTACCGCAAGGTAGTCAAGGACATGTATAACATGTATAACAGGAACAAGAACAGGACGGGGTGCTAGTCACCCCACGAGAACCCTGTAGTGGAACTCTCTTTCAGCTGCGCAACCTATATCCTAGGTCTACCCAAAATACAGACCTTGTCTCTCTCCAATCCCAGTATAAGTTTAATGTCATGTCATTAGTTCATCAAGATTATTTAATGTGCATGTTACTTAGATTACTGGGATAACTCGGTGATAGCCACAGTAACGACGTCAACATGTATAATCAGGATACCAGTATAACAGGATATACAATGTCAGTGAACAAGATACCGGTATAATAGGACATGTAACGAGTATAACATAAGGGTGTTGTTATCGTATATAATATTTTCCCAGCAATTATGGTAACATGGACAATATAGTTATCAGGTAATGTCATGTATAATCAGTCAAGTTCTTCTGATAAATCATGGTATTCAGGATAAGTAATGACCTGCTGACATGAATAAAATAATTCGGGCAAAATATTAGTCAACTCAGATCCTCAAAGTCATTGATCTATCTAAGTCTCAATATATAAAACACATACCCATCTATATCCAACCAATCATCACCATCCAATCTTAATTAAGACCATCATACACTCTTACTTCCATTAATGTCAAACACAAGATCCAGGAATTCAAGTAACTAGTCAATTATATATATACATGTCACTAGGTCAGGTCAAACCAATCTACGTCTACTCCTCAACCCAAGGTCAACTCCAACTCAATCGAGTCTACTAACAAATCCAAGTCTAATATCTCGTTCTTTTAATAAAGAATCTCTAAATTAATCAATCATCAATATCTAATCACACTCTCACCTGTTTTACCATAAATAAAAATAATCAAATCTACTGATAATGTCACTCAGATATCAACTCGTATAACTACCATCATGAACCAGTCAAATTCAAGATCTAAATATAATTATAGTTTAAGTTACATTACCAATAGTTCCAATCCCAATCAAGATAATAACTAAGGAGTAGGACATCATCAAGCTACATGAAAGTTAGAAAGTCTCTATACTCAATCTCGATATCAATAAACATCATTACTCAGATAATTTATCAGTGAATATATCCAAATAAAATACTTGCAACTAATAATTTAAAATCAGTGTTATGTGATAGATCAAAATCAAGGTAAAGCATTCTCCATTATGATCAGAACTCAGCTATTATTGATCTCATCTAAATGCGAATCAAGATCTCATGTAAATCTCAAGTTAAACTTTAAGTCCATATATAAATCCAAGCATCAAGGTAAATCAATTTTATTTAATCCATCTTTATTGTCCAAATAAATCCTCGTCTGAAACATCATCAAATAAATGTCTGATAATACCTTAAATAAATCTACAAACAATCTCAAGATCAATCCAAGTTACAGTTTAAGGTGTACTATAACTAGACTATAATCAAAAGTAATGATCCTCCATACATGCAATGATATTGATAAACGCTCATATGAACTGACTAAATAGGATGAGCACTCACCGATGTCTTATAAAGGAATATAGGTAAACATACTGGTATAGTATATCAGATGGTCATGTGAAATGATAGTAACTGATAACAACAAATAAGAAAATGATGAAAGAGCAAACACTCCCAAATATCATTTTAAATTTTAGTAACATAAGTACACAACAATATAAAATCATTTATTACAAAATTCTTGTTTAACTTAAGGAGGAAAAGAACACTCACCTGAACTCGATCCCAAGTCCAAAGCACTGAAAACATAAGGCCCCGATAAATCTACATGGATCATTTCAATATAAATTGTTAGATTTTTAAAAGGATATTTTACTTGGGAGTTATAAGAGATTTTAATCTTGATTAATTAGTTTGGGGTTGAAAATATGGTCCTCTAGGTCTAATGAATTTAGTAGATTTAGTTTAAACCAATTTCTAATTTTGTTGGATTTTTAATAGACTTTAAACTATTAAAATACTTAACGGGTTCAAATTTACCATTAAGAAAAATGACTTTAAAGTGGGAGGTTTGAGTTAATTCATGTTGGTATTTATCTATAATTTTTATCATAGAAAGTAGAAGTGTTGTAGATATTATTTATATTTTCTCTTTTTTTGATATTTTTAGCTAATTACTTTTATTTGCAAATTCTCTTTTCTCTCTTCTTTCTTTTTTTTCTTTTTTTTATATGTATGTAGAGGCCCAGGCCAAGGCCTGGTCTGGAATTTCTCTCTTCTTTTACTTTTTTTTTATCTGGGCCTCCTTGCAGCCCAGCCCAACCAGACCCGGGCCAGCCGGACCGGGTGGTCGGCTTGTTAATATTTTTTTTAGGGGTGTGCACAATGGGCCGGCCCAGCCTACTGCCAAATTTTTTTTTAAATTTTTTTGAAAATCTTTTGTTAAAAATTCTAAAAATATATATAAATTAAAATTATGAGTTGGTATATCTTCACATGTATTTTAGTTGAATTTTAGATTAGGTTTTTGATGTATAAAATTATTCATGGAGATCATAGTATAGACATGATTTTAATAAACTATTTATATCAAATAATTTTGAAAAAATAGATTACTTGAATTTGATCTCCCCTAACATGTTCCTCCATCTCTGCACTTCAATATCCCTTTTGTTCATGCTCCGCTTGAGGAGAAAAGAAAGAAGGTGGAGAGTGTTGGGTCATGATTTTTCTTTGGAGGTAGAAAAAGAAGTAGTTTTGACTTTTTATAGGTTATTAGGGATTTTAGAAATCAGAATTTCAGTTGGGTTTAAACTGCTTGACTTAATAGTTTAGGATGGGATTAATTAAGGTTATGATTTTAAAAATAATATTTAGACTTGAGTAAGTTAGGATTAGATATGATTTTTGTTAGGATTTAGATTAGGATTATCCTAGCTTTATGATTTGGTTTGCTAGGATAAAAATTAGATTATATAGGATTTAGATTAGGTAGTTAAGATTTAGAATTTGAATTTGATTTAAGATAGGATTGTGGGAATTTGGGTTTTGGGTTATAGGTTATATTTGGTTTAGTTAAAAGAAATAAGTAATATGAAGAATAAGAAAATAGAGAGTGGCTTGCGGGCTTAGTTTTTGGGCTTAAAGAAAAATAGAAAAAGAAGAAGAAAAGGAATGAAAATAAGGAAGTGGGCTTGGCTCATGTGGGCTTAGCATAAAAAGGAAAAAAAATAAAAGAAAAAGGAGAATGGGCTGAGCTTATTGGGATTGGAATGAAAATAATAATACTACCAATAGTGATTAACAATATCATAATAATAATTAACAATAATAATAATTACAATAATAATAACAACAATAGTAATAATTGAAATCAAGAGCAACTACCCATCAATAATAATTTAAAATAATTAAATATAAGTAATAAGAGTCTACAAGTCATAAATAATAATAATACTAATAATGATATTAAATCAAGTTAATTAATAATAATAAGATAATAGGTAGAATCAAGTAAATATTTAAAAATAATAATATGGTATTATTAAATAGGGGATATTACAATGGCTGTCCACAAAAGTATATGGGATAATCCTTTGTCATGGGGGTGATCATATCTTCCCTTGACAGGAAGTTTTAGTTGTTTTATTGACACCTACATCTGAAGTAAGAGAATCAGATGGTGATTGAACACTAAGGCAAGAACTAAGCAAGCATCAATTACAAACTCCAAGAGTACTGGAAACTATTGTTTCATTTCGAAGTCATTTTGCCAAGAAAGCCTCTGAACATCATCATAGATACTAGTATAGCTACAAAGCTTGGCATGTAGGGAGCCTATTAATTAAATACTGTTGTCGTTTAAATACACAATTTGCTTTCATCACGTGCCAGTTCATCATTCTTACTCGCCCCCTCTCCTCTAAATATAATACATTTTTATTTGTACAATCACAATACTGAATTCTTTACGTGCAAACATGGTTCTTGTTACTTCTCTCTGCATATTGAATAAGAATCTTAATCTTAGTAATTTCCTTCTAACTACTTTTACATGCATTGAAACTATCCCAGTCACCCAGACCAGAAGGTTTTGGGGATAAATCTTATAGGTTTCAGTACCTAGATACTTACAACCTCACAATTTTTAACAACATTTTTGTGCTTTTCCAAAAATATTAAAGCATTAGTTCTGAAAGCTCTCCATGCTTATCTTTTCATACTTTAATATTTACTTATAATGTTTGTTTGCCACACACAAAATGTTAAAAATCATTTGTGTCCCATCAATTTTCTTTATGTAGGTTATTGAGGCTGATGCTCAACCAGGCGATCTATGTACTCGACGGGAGTATGCTCGCTGGTTGGTATCTGCAAGCAGTGCTCTTTCAAGGTATACCTTTCCCTCCGTTTTGACATATTGAACTGAATCATGTATTAAATGTTCAACTTCAATTCTTGAATAGTAGATAGATGACAAACACCAGGTTTGGCTTTTAATGACATTTAACTTTTTGGTTTTCCCCTCATAGGAACACAATTTCAAAAGTGTACCCTGCAATGTACATAGAGAATGTAACAGAGCTTGCATTTGATGATGTTACCCCCGAAGACCCAGACTATTCATGCATTCAAGGTGAATACTTTGGACTATAGGAAATTAAAGTAGTTTACTGTAGCTGATTCTATTATCAACTTGTCACATTGCAAGAACAGGCTTAGCAGAAGCTGGAATAATCTCAAGCAAGCTTTCCAAGTATGATATGAGTGGAACTTCCAGTGGATCTCAGGATTCTTTCTTTTTCTCTCCTGAGAGGTGATATTGCATAAAACCTTTCTTTTATTTTTTCATGTTGTTTCCTAAGAAACATTTCAAATGTGTTTGTCAAATCATTTGCACTGCAGTGCTGTATCACGCCAAGATCTTGTGAGTTGGAAGATGGCTTTAGAGAGAAGACATCTTCCAGAAGTTGACAGAAATGTAATTCGAATGCTAAACTTACTTGAATTCCCAATTGTTGTTACTAGTTAAATTGAAATATTATTTGATTACAAACAACTATCATCTTTTGATGACCAGTATGTGTATGAGTGCTCTGGGTATATAGACATTGATAAAATTGACAAAGATGCTTGGCCTGCTTGGTAGCTGACTTGTCTGCTGGAGAACAGGGCATCACAGCGCTTGCTTTTGGTATTCTTCTACCTTATTATTATCTTTTTTGAATTCTGAATTGTTATGTCTAAAACAAAACAGTCAATTTATTTAATGGTAATGCTAATTCTATTATCTTTTTGGTGTACATTTATAGGTTATACCAGATTATTTCAGCCGAATAAACCTGTCACCAAAGCACAGGCTGCTATTGCTCTTGCTACTGGTGATTTTGCTGAGGTGGTTGGGGAGGAACTTACAAGAATTGAAGCAGAATCATTGGCAGAGGCTGCCGTGAATGCCCATACCGCTTTGGTAGCACATGTCGAGAAAGAGCTTAATGCTAGCTTTGAGGCAGAGCTTACCAAAGAAAGAGAGAAGACTAATTCTCTTGAGAAATTGGCTGAAGAAGCAAGGCTAGAATTGGAAAGGTTAAAAGCTGAAAGGGAGGAAGAGAATAATACTCTCATTAGGGGGCGTGCTGCTGTTGAATCAGAAATGGAAGTCCTTTCAAGGCTGAGACACGAGGTGGAGGAGCAATTACAAGACCTTATGAGTAATAAGATAGAGATATCTTTTGAAAGGGATAGGATTAATAAACTTCGAAAGGAGGCAGAAAGTGAGAACCAGGTCATTGTCCAGTTGCAGTATGAACTGGAAGTTGAGAGGAAGGCTTTGTCCATGGCTAGGTAAATTCCCTGCTTCAAAACATGAGTACCTTCATAGTTTTCATTGTTGCATAGTAATGTGTTCTTACTGAGCCCGATGTCTTTGCTGTTCCTGCCATATCTGTGACTGCATAGTGCTTTTTCTGAACTTAAGACAGCTGCATAGATTTCATTGTCACATAGTAGTGTGTTCTTAACTCATCCCTTTCTATTGCTTTGTTTTGTTTTTGTTTTTTGGATAACAAATGTTTTTCCTACCATTAGTTACTCATAGTGCCTTTTCTTTTAGTAGTGCATCCATACCTTTCCATCTTTGCTAACTATATAATTTATTGCACTTCACTTTGCAGAATCACATTTTTTTCTGCAATATCCCATGCATAGGATAACGAGTAAAAGATAATAATATTCACTCATATGGATATATGAAGGATCAACAAGCTTGCTCCTTATGGAGAGAGATGCATGAATAGACAACCGGTTTCATATTTTTCAATTCCTTTGTTTCTGTTTATTTCAAATATGTAGAATTGCACTGCAAATGTAAGTGAGCAGAAGCATGTCTTGATGAAAGAGATGTAACTTTTGGTGCTGTGTTCCTTGGGACTAGATAAAGGCTAAATATACTGTTTACCATCTTTTTAATTGAATGAAGGTGTCACGTAGAGTGACTTGTCAATTTGTTGATGAGTTAGATGTTGAATAGTCAACTTACACAGACAGGGTGAGGCTATTGCTAATAATATGCATACCTAAATAAGGGTAAATTATTTACCTGCAATCCAATAAATAAATACAAAGAGTCTCCGTTTGGAGGAATCGAAGGATGGTAGTTGGAGTGGCTAGCGTTAGGGGCAGACCAAAAACCTATGATTTAGTCGGTAGAAAAAGGATACGGTTTCTAGTTTAACAAAGGAGGCGGCCCTTGACTGAGCTGAATGCACTGAAGGATTCCTTTAGCCAAACCCAAAAGTTTTAATAGAGGATTTATTGCGGTGTTAAGCTGTTATTTTAAATTAATACATGGAGCAGTTAAATGGGAAGAAACTTGAATGATGTATAATTAACTAATGTACACATAGATGTAAATAATTTACCTGAAATCCAACCAAGCTAATACATGGAGGATGGAGCATTATTTGAAATTAAAAAAACTTTCATGTAGCCCGATTATAGCAAGTGGCAAGGATTCATAGAAAGCAGCACTGTGGAATTTCTTAATAAACATTAGGCCTTGAGCCGAGGTCAAAATAAGCTAACAGTAAAATTTTAATGTTTAATTTATTTAACAGGGCTTGGGCTGAGGAGGAGGCTAAGAGAGCTAGGGAACAGGCCAGAGCTCTCGCGGAGGCCAGAGACACGTGGGAAAGGCATGGGATCAAAGTTGTTGTGGATCCAGATCTCCAAGAAGATGCTTCAACCGGCGTCACATGGCTTACTGCTGGACAACAGCCCCCAGTTGATGAGACAGTAAACAGAGCGGAGAACTTGGTCGAGAAACTCAAGGCAATGGCTGCTGAAATTAAAATCAGGCCCTCTGCTGCTATAGAGAGAATAATTCAAAAAGTACTCTCTTTAATTTCTGCTCTGAAGGGCCTAGCATGCAAGGGTTCGAGGTGTGCCATAGAGCTCCAACATAGCATTGTTGCAAAAGCGAGCACATCAATAGACGAGCTCAAGGAAAATGCTTCTGGATTCAGTTCAAGCATCAGTGACAAAGCAAGAAGGGCTGTCGAAGATTGCAAGGAAGGCGTTGAGAAATTCACGCAAAAGTTCAAGACCTAGAAACTGTCTATGTCTTCTTTTCAAACAGTCCATATGTGCAGTTTTGACGGATTGCAACTGCTGAGAGATTCGTTGTTGTCCTCTTGTATTCCAGTGAAAATTATAGGACCATAAAGTGAGAATCAGATGGGATTGAAGATTGTTGAATCCAGGTTTCAGAATAAAAGCCCATGACTTGTATTCACTGTGATTTTGTTGACACTACTTCTCTGTACACATATACAAGAAAATTGAGTAATGTTTGAGGGCTGACTTTATCAGAAAACTTGTAGTGGTGTAAATGATTGAAGCAATAATTGATCTTAAATGATTGGTTCCAATCTTCCAAAATTTCAATTTCTATGCAAGATGATTCAGAGCCATAGTTAAACATGTAAACAGATCAAATCGGCAACGGGGCAAATAACTTTGGGAATATTGATCTGTGCCAAAAATTTAAGCTGGATACATTAATATGTGGTTAGATCAGAATCTCAATACAGTAATAATTGATCCAAGTCTTTTTGTATAGCTGTGTGAGATGATGACTATCACTACATATTAATGGTCCTCTAGAATTGGAGCTTCTCTTGACTCAAATGCAAGGCTTGAAAACTATACACATGGGTCCAAAATTTTCAGGAGCAACTTGATTATATACAAATAATTTAACAAGTTATTAGGATCCTATGTAAATACAAAACATTTGAGAGAACTGGCTTCTAAATTTACATTTTTTTTTCCTAATCATATTAAAAAAAAAAAGTCTATTTCTTTATTTATTTATTAACAAAATGGCCATATGATTTTTGAGGATGCTTGCTAACCTTGTCTTTGTTTTTTTCCTTGCTAGTTTGTAGACTTCGTCCCCCCCCTCTGCTGTAACTGTCAAGTCACTTTCTCTCTGTATATCAGCTCTGGCAAACTCTTCCCAAATGTAAGTCATTCTACCTTCAATCAATAATTTCTGTCCTTTTAATTTCTCTGTATCCATATATTTTTCTTGTTCTATTGGAAAAGGCTTTTTTTTCCCCTGTAGTATATGCTTCTATTATGTTCCTTTGAAACTTGAATCTTATCTCTGCAGAGAACAAGTCTGATCCATGATTCTAGATTTCTAGTTCTTTTTCATTTTGCCTTTAATTTTTTCTTCAAATCAAGGGTTCAATCATCTCTACTCTCACTTTCCTGCCTCAGCCTCAACATATAACTTCTAGTCCTCTACTGCAACACTTTCTTCAGAATTTAAAAAAACTCTGATTTCTTACAGTTTCTGTCTTCATACTAAAAATTGGATCATACCCTTTTCTTATTTCCTCATTTAATTATTTTGTGTTGATCCTCCACATATATTTGAGGTGCCCATAACTCCCCCTTCCACAGGCAAGTCAACCCACCAAATTTCAGAATCCACATCAAAATCTCCTCTTTAATCCCAAGTCCCAATTTATCGAGATCCATATTCTGTAGTTCAAGTCCATACCCATTTTCTTCAACAATCCAAAATCTCTGTTTCTCTCTTCCAATGTCAGCCCTCTGCTGCCTTCCAGTCCTTGAGGGTGTCTATTGCCTCATTTGCGCCCGCTGGGCCTACAAGCGTTGCCTCCACTCCGCAGGCCACGAGAGCGAATACTGGCCCCTTGCTTCCCCCATTGAATTCACCCCTGTTCCCCGTCTCTGCCGCATAATCCTCTCTGTCCGTGACCCCGATATCGACTATGGCATCAATCCTCAATGGGTGATATGCCGTAAAACCTATAAAGACACCAGGGGCCGTGCTCCTCCCTACATGATTTACCTTGATCACGACAACGCTGACGTTGTTCTGGCACTGAGAGGCCTTAATTTAGCCAAAGAGAGTGATTACGCCGTGCTGTTAGATAACAAGCTTGGGCAGAAGAAATTTGATGGTGGGTATGTTCATAACGGGTTGTTGAAGGCTGCTGGATGGGTATTGGATGCCGAATGCGATGTTCTAAAAGATCTGTTAGAAAAGAATCCGAAGTATACTTTGACCTTCACCGGGCACTCCTTGGGCTCGGGGGTGGCGGCAATGTTGGCTATGGTGGTGGTTCAGAACAGGGATAAGCTGGGGATTGCAGAGAGGAAGAGGGTGAGGTGCTTTGCAATTGCACCGGCGAGGTGTATGTCGCTCAATCTGGCAGTTAGATATGCCGATGTTATCAACTCGGTTGTGCTCCAGGTAAAAATCCTTTTCCCTTCTGTCTCTCTTTTCATTCTAGTAACTGGTTGCTGCTTGTGCTTTATTATGTGTATTGTCTTCTAGCTCACTTCTATGAGCATGTTTGTTATTTATGATGTATCAAAGTGTCTATAATTCTTCTTCATTGAAAACCATGAATATTTGGGTAGTTATGGTGAAATTTGGTGCAAATGAATGGAAATGTGCTGGTAACTCAAGTGCTTTCTAGGATTGTTTAACATATCCTCATGTTATTCGTGCATATTTCGTGATTTCTCTCGCTGTTTTCTCCGATTATGAATTTACGAGTGGAAATTGGATATGAATTTTCCGATTATATGTATCATCTTCTAGATCTCCGAATAAAATCTATGAGCATGTTTGTTACATGATGTATCAAAATGCTTATAATTTTACAATCGTCAAATAATCTTGACGATATAATAATCATCAAATTTATGAGGTTCATTTTTTCAGTTCCATTTTTTTTCTTCTTTGATATTGCTGATAAGCAATTAATTCTGATGCAGGATGATTTCTTGCCTCGGACAGCTACTCCTTTAGAAGATATATTCAAGTCCATCTTCTGGTAAAAATGAATCAATTTCCATCTACCAATTTTGTTAATTTTAGAAATTGGAGAACATATAAAACTAGTTTTTAAACTTAGCTCAGTGCCCCTACAATACATTGTGTTTGATCCCAAGTGCCTTGCAGCTTCATGTGTCAGCTGCTTTCTGTTTTCAGAGATCAAGGCTGACATGCTCTCTTTTTGGACAGTTTGCCATGTCTATTGTGTCTTAGATGCATGAGAGACACATTTATACCAGAAGAAGTCATGCTGAGAGATCCTAGGAGGCTCTATGCACCAGGTCGGGTCTATCACATCGTCGAGAGGAAGCCTTTCAGGTAACAATTTCTTGTGCAATTGAACCGCGCACATTGTTATGATTATGTACATTGTTACTGTCAACTTTTTTCCTTTTGTATGACAACATACAAATTATCAAGATAGATGTACATGATCGCTATGCCTACACTCGAGCCATCTGATTCTAACCAGAGCATGAAATCATAATGAACAAAACATAAACTGGGGATATTTAGTTGTGGAGTTATAAATTAGTTTCTTTCTTCTTAAAGATTGTTTCTTTTGACTGATCAAAACCTCAATTTTTTGAAAAAATCTTTATTGTCTTGACCCTGTGTTATTATTGTGGAGATTCAGTTTCCAGTTATTGGTGCCAGTGACTTGCAGTTTCCATGTCAGTCCTATCTCTCTCTGTGTTGAATATCGGTTACAGGTGTGGAAGATTTCCTCCTGTCGTCAGAACAGCAGTGCCGGTGGATGGAAGGTTTGAACACATTGTCCTCTCCCACAATGCAACTAAAGACCATGAAATTGTCTGGGTAGAGAAGGAAGCTCAGAGGGCTTTGGATGTGAGTCCCTGTACTTCTCCTTTGCCCCTTCTTCCTTCTTCGTCTTTCTTTAAGCCCTGTTGAAATACTCATGAAGTAATGCGATTCTCGATTTTTCATTACCTTTTATTATCAACCTTTTAGGGCCTGATTAGCTTTGAGGTTAAGTTTTCTAAATTATAGTTTCCTGTAGTGAAGTCCTCTAACTTCAAAAACCCAAAACTGAGTCCGTTTGGCTAGTGTTTGTAGTTTACTACAGTTAGCTACCTTCAAAAGGTTGGCCTTAACTGTAGTTTAGAAAAATCTATTCATAGTGGATTTTTCTTTTAACTCCAAAGTCGTTCAGTTAATGAAACTACAATTAGAAAACTACAGAGTTTGCTAACCTCTATTAAAAGGCCCCTAAAATGAAGTTTTATTATTATTATAATTGCCAATGTCTAAATAGTAAAGTGTTCAAATTTTGGGTTTTTCCTCCTCCTATCTGGTTGTTGCAGTTGATGATAAAGGCAGAGAACATCATGGACATCCCTCCGAAGCAGAGAATGGAGCGGCAGGAGACGCTGGCGAGGGACCACAGCGAGCAGCACAGGGCTGCACTGCGTCGCGCTGTCATGCTGGCCGTGCCTCACGCATTCTCGCCATCAGAATACGGTACATTCAGCGAAGCATCTGCAGACAATGGGAGTGCGGATGGCTCTCCGATCTCATGGAAGCACGGCAGGAAAGGGACGAGCTCAAGCTGGAATGGACTGATCGAGCGCCTCTTTGAGAAGGATGAGTCTGGGAAAATGGTGTTCAGCCCATCAACTTCTAGAAATGAGTCATGATGTGAAGTACTAGGTGTTATACATATGATATCATCAATTCATTCATACAGAAAGGAAGGTGACATTGCCCATTATTCTGTAAATGGAAGTCCAAGTATAGTTGCTTGTATTGGAAAGGTTTGAACATCATCACTGTCTTGTTTCTTTCTTCAAATGTGGCTCAAATATTTGTTTGAACCAAGTGTAAATCATGCCAGTGTCAAACTCAGCTTTTTTTTTTGTAAACAACTGAAATGGGAACAGACACAATCAAAACTCATCTGAGTGTTAAACTCTCAGAAGTCATGCACACACCAGTAAGAACTTGAGTGCAAGAGGAATACTTAAAAAACCACAGGTCATACAAGTCTGAAGCAGTTTCAGCAACAGACCAACAGTAAACAAATCTATCACCTCGAATTGAACCTTGTAAAGGACTTTGATGTTCCAGAATATGTCGGGCGTCAATTTAATCGGTTGAAATGACCATTACAGATTGACATCAGCTCCTTCAGTGATGAAGCTTCCTTTAAACATCAGGCCTTGGAGGGGGAAAAAGTTTCTTTGCTTATCCCATAACAGAGGATATCCTGATACTTCAATACTGGGAGCTCGATATACCTGCAGATTACAGTATTTTCCTTAACAAACCCAAGCTAGGAACAATGAAAAATATGAAATAAAATCCAAATCTATAGAGAAGTTATGCTGACAATAGAAATTGTAAACTACTTCCAGTTTCTGGCAGCAAAATCTACAGGGTAGGATTAAAGCAAAACGGCTATATAAAAACCTCTTGATTTGTTCGGTCAAAAGCATTTTAAAGAGAGTGGAAAAAGAAAGATGGTGTTAAGATGTTTTTACTATCAAAGAAAGCTCCTAGAGCATGTGAAATAGGTGAAAAGGGAGATGGACAGAAAAAATTTCAGCAGGTAAAACTCTCCCCTTCCCCATTCTCCTGCACTTGGAGACCGTCAACTGCTCTGCCTGCAAGACAAAAATGCAGGGAACATCCTCCAACTTCACGGCGTTGTGGTGATCTTTTAATGACATAACTGAGCCGCCACAATAGTTAATTAATTGGCAGTCATACAACATTACCATAAATTGAATATCAGAATGATGGAATAAAGCCACTGGAGGACTTAGGCAAAGGTCTTAATAACTTCAGTTATGCAAATGAGCACACTAAATCTATTGCAGACCCCCATCTTTCCCATGATGCTGAAACAGGCTCATTGCCAATACTTGGCCCCATGCGCTGACACAAGGTTGAGATGGAAAGATACTTGAATCAACACAGAGTACATTCTTTGGTTCTGATTGGAAAAGGCTTAGACGATAATTTGTTATAAACAAATATGATTCTGATCCGATGCCAGTAAAAACCATAATGGTAAACAAGAGCACGACCAGGATATATAACCAATTTTTATAAACATTGTACATAACATGAACTACAATAACATTGGATGAGCAATGACTGTTGAAAAGAATTAGCTTCGGTATGCTATTGGCACACAGATACAAGGAACTCAACATATGATGGGATATCTTTTATACAGAAAGGATATTCAAAACACGTGTCAATGTCAGAAAATCAATTTTAGAATTAAATCTGCTACTTCAGAAGTAGGCCAATATTTGGTTCTAACATATGTATGCATGCCTATATCTGGTCAACCATGGATAAGAAACATGTATGGTTGCATTTCAACTGTTTCATTTTTAGCCCTACCCACGAGTGTCACCGAAATTTTAAAATATAGTGCATAACAAGAGACTTCAACAATTTGTCTTCTAAAGAATTAGTTGGGTAATATGGACATTGTAGAGGTTCTTGAAATAATCAAAGACACAGAACATCAGAAGCAAACTGTAATTATTTTAAACTTCACATATATGCTTATTAATATGGTTCTGTTATCATCCCATCTAACTACTAAAAAATGAAATAACATTTATAATTAGAAAAATTGAAGTCATACAATTTTATATGAAAGGCATGAGAGGCACGTAAAAATAGGTTTTAAAGTGTTTTTTTTCTTTTCAAAATCATGTATGTTTTTTGCTTGCCTGCCTCCTCTTGAATACGTTCCATATAGGCACTACAACACATTTATTTGAAAAAACTGGATTTTCTATGGAATTTTCCCAATTGCAGTCATCGTATTGATTAAACGTGAGCACAAAACTAGGATACCAACCTCCATAGCTTTCTATAGCATGTGCATGTCATGCAACTGATAATTACCAAATTGTAAAGCAAAATATTGACTTGAAATCCTAGGAGCTAAAAGACCAGCGTAGTGTGGAGTAAAAAGGGCTCTGCAAAAAAGAAAGAGTGAGGATTACAAGAATAAAAATGAACCAGATATCAGTATATCAGTCCATCATGAATAATCACAAACTTTGTAGTTAAAAAGAAAGTATTAAGGAACAGTTGAAAATACATGAGATGTGAGAGAGAGAGAGAGAGAGAGAGAGAGAGAGAGAGAGAGTGAATGTCCCCCGAATAAACAATATGCTGTAAAATAATGTACGAATTACTGCTAAGCCATTTAAATTAAACTTTAAAGAAGGAATGAACTTCTCTATTTTGATAGAGGAGTGCAGAGTACTGTCCTTAAGAGTAGATCGTGCCCCTCTGAGAAAGTATCTCGGTGCAGCAGGTTGATGGCCGCTTACCCTCCAAGATTCAACGATCGCTGGCCCTGCAAGCGTTCACTCGCAATACATAAGCCCTCAACAACTCGGTTTTGTTTCCTCCAGAGATGCAGGGAAGAACTGAAGAGTTTAAGAAGATTTCAGAGGAGGAAGAAGATGGTTGAATACTGTTTTTGAGAGCAGGGAATATGTCCTTTATAAAGAGAGTTTATCATCATTAGAAAATCTTTGAGCAGAGAAAATAATCCTTGGACAGATAATCAATTTTTGGATAGTGAAAAAAATCTTTCCTTGTGCAGAAGAACAATATTGTCTTGAAAAGTGTCACTGCAGAACTTGGGTAGAGAGCGTTCAACGGCTAACTCTGACATAACAGGACATGAAAAGATACGAATCTCAACAGTTATCTCTGACCAAATATTGTGACAGGATTTAGAAAGTTTTTATTTTAATTTTAAATTTAAAAATAAATTGGCAAAATTAGCCTATTCGGGTCACACCCGCGAGGCTCTGAAACTCAGATTTGCACCCCCCTACGCGTGCGATGCGGGCGCACATGCACATTAAGATTTTTCGGACCCGGTAACCCAATTTCCTTCATTGGGCCTCAATGGGCTTGTGTCCGCGCGAGCACCCTTGGTTTCTAGCTCACACAACCCATCATGAGAGGGACTCTATATATAAACACTAAAGAGTTCTTTTCCTATCTAATGTGAGACAAAAAGAACTTACTTAATTCTGAAATACCCTCAAAATACTAACAATCCTCCACTATTTTAAAATTAAAAGGAATGATAATAAGAACGAGAGAGAAAATGAAACATGAGAACTCAATGCATCAATAGTGGTGACTTTTGGTCTATGAACAACTACCTAAGATATGTAGGTGTGTTCCACAAGAAGTTGGTGAAACGTAAAGTTTTTATGAACCAATCTCCCTAATTATGGATCATTAACCTACTACCCACATATCATTCTTAGAACTGAGCTGTTCAAAATGGGTTGGCGCGAATCGACCATGCGCCCTACCTGAATATTCATGAGCGCTCTAGAGAATATGTCTACATTCTCATAGGAAGCGGCCTCACTTTCACACTAATATAGGTGGATCCATCAAGTGTGCATTGCAATTAAACACACCAACCCAATAAGGGTAATGGTAATCCATTAAGAGCTAATGCTCATCCTTTACACATTGCAATTTGTACTATCTACATCATAGGAAGGGACTTCTCAATAATAAAATAATGATAGTCCAACACTAAGTCAACAAATAATTTGTTATTACCCATATGAACCTACTTCATGAGTTCATTAATCACATAAGTTGAATTACTATCATTTTTGACTCTTACATGAGTCCCATTCCCCTCGATGTATTCTCCACTAGTTTTCTCCCTAGTGATTTGGTAAGTGGATCACTTATATTAAGTTCTAACCTCACATAGTCAAGAGATATGTGTTGGCCCAAATGCCTTCCACTCTAGTTTTGATGATGATTAACTCATGTAGTTATGTTTACTAATAATCTTGTGATTTTAGTTTCAGATCATTAAGCAAGATATTAGTTGGTGATTGCTTCAAAAAGAGGAGTTTGGAAGCCTTCACATGGTGATTCCGGTGCCCGAGCTTTAAGATCACTCATTTGCACTCGGTGGATCACGTTTGGGATCAAGTCGACTTGAAGATTGAAGATCATCAAGAAGACTTAGGTATTCATAGTTTAGTGTGATTTAGATCCATGTGTAAAGATAAGAATAGTTGATATGCTCAAGTGTACAATACACACACGTTTCATGTTTGGATATTGGTTTTTCGGTTTTTAGTTTAACCGATATTTGTTTTCATGAATAGATTGATCAAAACAAGTTTACATGATTTATATGTATAGTAGATGTATTCTAGTTATACATGCATGCTTAAACTTCTTATACAAACTTATTTTGACTTTCCTATTCATGTGTTGAAAAATCCAAGTTTGATAAAATACAAGTTTTAGTTTTTGGTAAAAATGTTAAAACACAAAAATGGTTTCATATGCTTGATATTTGAGCTAAACTTTTTTATCATCTATCCTATTCTATTAGGATCTTGTTTTGTGGAAAAGAGAAAAGAAAGAGAGATTGTTTGTGGTTGAAAGATACCACCAAGTTGTAAACCCTTTTCATTGTTGTTTGCTCCCTCTTTGGTAGAGGTGGAGATTGTGGTTTGCTCCCTCTAGTGAGAGGTGGAGTTGGTTGTTGGCTTGTATCCCTCTTCGGTAGAGGTGATTGTGGTTGTTTGGCTACGGGCTTACCCCTCGGTTGTGAGGCGGTGTTTGAGAGAGGAGTTCGGTACTCCCTTGTTGTAACAAATCCTCCTCGGTGGAGGTTCCCTCGGTGGGAGATAGTGGATTAGAAATCCTTCACGGTGGTGAAGGCGGGGATGTAGAGCTAGGGGCTCGAACCTCGAAACATATCTTGTTGTTAGCGTTTGATCCATTGTCTCCTAACACTCTCTCTTTATTTTGTGCAAAGTGTAATACCCCGCTCCCGGAATACGTACTTAGTTGCGTATTCAGATTTTTCGATCGTATTTTTCGATTTACCTTCTTTACTTATTTTGTATTATGAATTATTAATATGATTGTTTTGTCTTAGATCCGGATCCCCGGTCTCGGAGTCAGCCCCAGTCTGAACCAGGGACCCGATTATAGTATATTATTCAATTTGATCTTTCCGGTAATTAGATTTAACCGATTTTAATTTTAAATATCATTTTCCAATATATATATTTCTATGATTTTCTGGAATTTTCCGGGATTTAAATGAAAATCTTCAAAACCGGTGTCGGCCAGTGCCGCTGACCGATTCCCGGATTTTTAATTCACAAACAGTTTGGGAATTCTAGAAAGTCCTTTAGACATTATGTCTTAGAATTACATTTCTTACCTAAATACTTTTTCTGAGGATTTTATGAATTTATGATAATTCCACCGGAGTCGGTAGCTAATTGATTCCGGGATTTTTAGTTTTAAAACTATAAAGTATTTCTTAAAACGGATTTCACCGTGAGTTTTAGTATGATATTCTTGATTTTTGGTAAATTTTGCGAGTCGTTCCGAGATACTGGATTTCGGGACGATTTCGGTATTTTCCGTAATGTTTTCCGCATCCACGACTCAAACCCGGGAATCAGTCTTTTCAATAATTTTCACTTTTGAGTTCAAGATAATATCTTTCCTTTTTAATTTCTTTTCCCTTTTCCTTTTTCTTTAATCCCTTCCTTCCTCCACAAGCCACAACTTCCTCCAATTTTCCACCAACTTCCACACACTTCCATTTTCTCCACCTCCTCCAAAATATCTCCACCTCACCATCACCTTGGCAAGCCATGATTGGCCAAGAGAAACACCTCACCCCTCCACTTTGCAATTAAGCCCCTCTCCTTTATTTAATTGCATCACCTTCACAAATCCAAAACCTATAAATACTTTTCCTTCTCCATTTCATTTCCTTTTTTCACTTCTCTTCACCAAAGTCAAAACCTCCATCAACTCCTTTTCATCTCCACCACCACAACCACCACTACAACTACTCCAACTTCTTACCTTCATCTTCTTCCTCCTTCATCTTCATGGAAACCACTACAACTTCATCAACTCCACCAAAACCTCCACCTTCTTCTTCATCATCAACTTCAATCACTACCACCATCACTCCATCACCTTGTACTCCTTTTGGTGAGTAATTTTAATCACCAAGACTTGGTTAATTCTTAGTATGCTTAAGTTTACATATCATGTACACTTGTGTCTTCAAATCATGGTTATTTGACATCAAACACAACCACCAAAAATCTGTCCTGTACTCTGTTTTCAGACGATTAGTCGACTTGACCTAGAGATTAGTTGACTTGAGACCCTTATTTGAAACGTAACCTTTTCTGGAACACAGTTTTAGTCGACTTACCTTAAATATTAGTCGACCATAAATCACTGTTAGTCGACTAACCATTCCACCCTAGTCGACTAACTTTTCCTGAAACAAAACTTAACTCTCTGTATCACAGTTTTAGTCGACTTAAGCCTAACTATTAGTCGACTTGGAATCACTGTTAGTCGACTACCCATTCCATCTAGTTGACTAACTCTTCCTGAATCAAAACCCAACTTTCTGTAACTCAGTTTTAGTCGACTCAGCGTATCTGTTAGTCGACTTGAGATCACTGTTAGTCGACTACTCATTCCATCCTAGTCGACTAACTTTTCCTGAAACAGAAAATCAACTCTCTGGAACCCAGTTTTAGTCGACTAGACCAGACTGTTAGTCGACTTGAGACCACTATTAGTCGACTACTCCTTCCACCTAGTCGACTAACTTTGGCTGTCTATTATAGTTGATTTCTTTCTTGAATATGAACCTTACCCTCTAAACTTATATCATATATTGGTATTGCTTAACTTGTCTCTTGACAAACATCATCTTCCCTTCTCTCTTTCTCTCTCCTCTTCACTCTACATATTTATATCATATTTTATGGCGCGTCCCGAGTTCCGTGGATTTTGGGTCTTTCGGCATTCTGATGATTTAGGCGAGTGGTCTCGCTTTTCTATCGTCTCTATTTGAGTTTCCCGTTTCGTCGGGTCGATAAGTATTTTGCTACATATTTCCATGTATTTTATTCCATGTATATATGTCTTTTACTGCTTTTATACCATGCGTGGCCGACCCTTCGTGGTCGTTGAACTCTAGGTTTCTGCTATGTTATCACTTGCCATGCTATTACTTCAGACCTGTCAGTTGCATGCTTCTATTTAACACATGTATATCACCTGACATCTAGTGTGTTATCACCTGACCACCATACATGCTATTATTTGGCAAGACCCTCTTGTTATGTCATGACTTACCCAGACTATTATCAATCTCTTGTCAGGTTTGGTTGCTTGCTAAATATCATCATCCTGTCATGCTATCACTTGACACCCAGCATGATAACTTGACTTGTGATTATCACCTTACGGGAACTTTGCCTTATTATCCTGTATCATGATCAGTGACCTGTTTTCCTGCTTTACATGCAGTGACCTGACTATATAGTACTTAAGTACTCCTGAATTCCTGATCATGTCCATCTCCTGTTATTCCCGTAAATTGATAACTACCTAATAAATCCTAAAAAGGACCAACTTGTATTGGGTCGGGGGAAACATGCGGATATCAATATGTGTTCGTGTTTACAGTGGTATTAGGTATGTTGTGCAACTAAATTTCCGGTCTAACCTGTGGGCCTCCAGGGGACCGAGGGGAGTGCTTGCTCCCTCGTTACTGGTACCATCATGATAAGGGCATACATAAGTCCCTCCTGTTAGCCTAGCGGCTGGTTTCCGTCACCAAGCAACGGAACAATCCTGGACCGTGGTCCCGGGCATGTACGGGACCCACTGTAAACATAGTTCGTTGATACCCCCGCTACTTTCCAATAACAAACCTTGTTTTACTCGGATATGGATCTATGTGTGCTGGGACGCTAGTCCACATAGCTAGATATCTGGGTAAGACGAGTAATAATAAGTGTCAAGATAATAACCTGCTCTTTAAGTTGTAAGTAGAGGTATGTGGAATGGGACGCATACTAAAGCCTGCAACTTAAACAGCTATGAATCTGTGATATGCCTTACTATATTTGCTTGTCTTAGATGTTACTTCGGATTTCCGGTTTTATGAGTATTATCGTATTATCTGCTAATATTCTGCTTTATCCATTGTACCCATCTGCCTCTTGTTCATTATCTTATCATGTCCTGAGAACAATCGTGTTGTATGTGCTTGGATCACCGTGACATGAGATAAAGGTATATAGATGAGGGTTTCCTTGTTTGGATTATTCCTTCGATGTACTAGTCTCATGGAGCTGTGATCTGAAACCCTACTATCAGATTTGCTCGTCCTTAGCTTTATTCAGTTTTACTGCTATACATGTACTTACCCTTGTTCGTCACTTGGCATTTGCACCACTCGCCTGGGGAGTTTCACTGACTCCCCTGGATCCTCATGTCCAGGTCATGGAGTTTAGAGCGTGTGGCTTCTCCCTATTACTGATCAGAGTGGCGCAGCGGTAGCGTGGATCCCCAGCCGATCATCCAGAGCTTCATCCTTCCAGGCCCCTGTGTGCCTCTCGAGTTTCCTTTTAGTAAACTCGTGAGTGCCCTTTTTCTATTCATACTTGTACATTTTCAAGTATTCCCGCATTTGCGCATATCAGTGATATAATATTCATGTAATATTGGATCACCTCTGGTGATAACTTTGTAATTGTACTATGTATTGGAATGTATAATGCACCATTTGCTTCCGTACTCTGATTCTTGTCTGTACTGATGCTTAGCGTATATACGTGAAGGTACTTCGGACTTGCGTATATACGTTGCAGTGACGTCTCCGTATCCGCCAGGATCGGGGCGTTACAGGATGGTATCAGAGCCTAGGCTCTTACTTCCTCAGTACGTCCAGATGGCAAATTAATGGTAAAGAAATTTGCAACTGGAATGCTTGAGTCTTGATTATACATTCCAACTACAAGTGCAGAGTTATCTATTTCTTGATCATCTTTCCTTTGATTCCTAAATCCTTTCCATATCCCTTCCCTGTTTTGGTTTTTATGAAGCCTTTATATCAACTTAAGATATGAATAGACTAGAAAGGTAGTGGCTTGTTCTGAATGAAGCTATTATGTGATCTCTTCGGCCAACTCTATGAAGCTTGGTATTCTCCAGATCGATTCTGATCTGGCTATCTTTCAGAAGTCAGCAGTTGGAATTCTCTATGGATATTCTACATTCTCTGTTATATCTTTCAGAGCGATCGATGCCTGGTATTCGGGATTCTTAATTATCGGTCTTCTTTATTATACTCAGGACTATCAGGGTTTTCTTTATCTTCAGTATTCTGGTTTATTCTCAGAGGATTATCAAGTATGCAGTACATCTGGAATTCTATTGCACAGCAACGTCATCAGCAGTATTATTCAGCATTATTCGAAGATTTATACAGCCGGAAGTGCGGAGGATGATTATTATTCAGTCGACTTGAGAGCCCTACCTATAGTGCTTCATATCCTAATTGGTATAAATTCCACCCTTGTCCCCTTTGTATTCATTTTACCCCTTATCGAAATTGCGAGGACGCAATTTTTTGTAAGGTGGATGGAATGTAATACCCCGCTCCCGGAATACGTACTTAGTTGCGTATTCAGATTTTCGATCGTATTTTTCGATTTACCTTCTGTACTTATTTTGTATTATGAATTATTAATATGATTGTTTTGTCTTAGATCCGGATCCCCGGTCTCGGAGTCAGCTCCAGTCTGAACCAGGGACCCGATTATAGTATATTATTCAATTTGATCTTTCGGTAATTAGATTTAACCGATTTTAATTTTAAATATCATTTTCCAATATTATATATTTTCTATGATTTTCTGGAATTTTCCGGGATTTAAATGAAAATCTTCAAAACCGGTGTCGGCCAGTGCCGCTGACCGATTCCCGGATTTTTAATTCACAAACAGTTTGGGAATTCTAGAAAGTCCTTTAGACATTATGTCTTAGAATTACATTTCTTACCTAAATACTTTTTCTGAGGATTTTATGAATTTATGATAATTCCACCGGAGTCGGTAGCTAATTGATTCCGGGATTTTTAGTTTTAAAACTATAAAGTATTTCTTAAAACGGATTTCACCGTGAGTTTTAGTATGATATTCTTGATTTTTGGTAAATTTTGCGAGTCGTTCCGAGATACTGGATTTCGGGACGATTTCGGTATTTTCCGTAATGTTTTCCGCATCCACGACTCAAACCCGGGAATCAGTCTTTTCAATAATTTTCACTTTTGAGTTCAAGATAATATCTTTCCTTTTTAATTTCTTTTCCCTTTTCCTTTTTCTTTAATCCCTTCCTTCCTCCACAAGCCACAACTTCCTCCAATTTTCCACCAACTTCCACACACTTCCATTTTCTCCACCTCCTCCAAAATATCTCCACCTCACCATCACCTTGGCAAGCCATGATTGGCCAAGAGAAACACCTCACCCCTCCACTTTGCAATTAAGCCCCTCTCCTTTATTTAATTGCATCACCTTCACAAATCCAAAACCTATAAATACTTTTCCTTCTCCATTTCATTTCCTTTTTTCACTTCTCTTCACCAAAGCCAAACCTCCATCAACTCCTTTTCATCTCCACCACCACAACCACCACTACAACTACTCCAACTTCTTACCTTCATCTTCTTCCTCCTTCATCTCCATGGAAACCACTACAACTTCATCAACTCCACCAAAACCTCCACCTTCTTCTTCATCATCAACTTCAATCACTACCACCATCACTCCATCACCTTGTACTCCTTTTGGTGAGTAATTTTAATCACCAAGACTTGGTTAATTCTTAGTATGCTTAAGTTTACATATCATGTACACTTGTGTCTTCAAATCATGGTTATTTGACATCAAACACAACCACCAAAAATCTGTCCTGTACTCTGTTTTCAGACGATTAGTCGACTTGACCTAGAGATTAGTCGACTTGAGACCCTTATTTGAAACGTAACCTTTTCTGGAACACAGTTTTAGTCGACTTACCTTAAATATTAGTCGACCATAAATCACTGTTAGTCGACTAACCATTCCACCCTAGTCGACTAACTTTTCCTGAAACAAAACTTAACTCTCTGTATCACAGTTTTAGTCGACTTAAGCCTAACTATTAGTCGACTTGGAATCACTGTTAGTCGACTACCCATTCCATCTAGTTGACTAACTCTTCCTGAATCAAAACCCAACTTTCTGTAACTCAGTTTTAGTCGACTCAGCGTATCTGTTAGTCGACTTGAGATCACTGTTAGTCGACTACTCATTCCATCCTAGTCGACTAACTTTTCCTGAAACAGAAAATCAACTCTCTGGAACCCAGTTTTAGTCGACTAGACCAGACTGTTAGTCGACTTGAGACCACTATTAGTCGACTACTCCTTCCACCTAGTCGACTAACTTTGGCTGTCTATTATAGTTGATTTCTTTCTTGAATATGAACCTTACCCTCTAAACTTATATCATATATTGGTATTGCTTAACTTGTCTCTTGACAAACATCATCTTCCCTTCTCTCTTTCTCTCTCCTCTTCACTCTACATATTTATATCATATTTTATGGCGCGTCCCGAGTTCCGTGGATTTTGGGTCTTTCGGCATTCTGATGATTTAGGCGAGTGGTCTCGCTTTTCTATCGTCTCTATTTGAGTTTCCCGTTTCGTCGGGTCGATAAGTATTTTGCTACATATTTCCATGTATTTTATTCCATGTATATATGTCTTTTACTGCTTTTATACCATGCGTGGCCGACCCTTCGTGGTCGTTGAACTCTAGGTTTCTGCTATGTTATCACTTGCCATGCTATTACTTCAGACCTGTCAGTTGCATGCTTCTATTTAACACATGTATATCACCTGACATCTAGTGTGTTATCACCTGACCACCATACATGCTATTATTTGGCAAGACCCTCTTGTTATGTCATGACTTACCCAGACTATTATCAATCTCTTGTCAGGTTTGGTTGCTTGCTAAATATCATCATCCTGTCATGCTATCACTTGACACCCAGCATGATAACTTGACTTGTGATTATCACCTTTACGGGAACTTTGCCTTATTATCCTGTATCATGATCAGTGACCTGTTTTCCTGCTTTACATGCAGTGACCTGACTATATAGTACTTAAGTACTCCTGAATTCCTGATCATGTCCATCTCCTGTTATTCCCGTAAATTGATAACTACCTAATAAATCCTAAAAAGGACCAACTTGTATTGGGTCGGGGGAAACATGCGGATATCAACATGTGTTCGTGTTTACAGTGGTATTAGGTATGTTGTGCAACTAAATTTCCGGTCTAACCTGTGGGCCTCCAGGGGACCGAGGGGAGTGCTTGCTCCCTCGTTACTGGTACCATCATGATAAGGGCATACATAAGTCCCTCCTGTTAGCCTAGCGGCTGGTTTCCGTCACCAAGCAACGGAACAATCCTGGACCGTGGTCCCGGGCATGTACGGGACCCACTGTAAACATAGTTCGTTGATACCCCCGCTACTTTCCAATAACAAACCTTGTTTTACTCGGATATGGATCTATGTGTGCTGGGACGCTAGTCCACATAGCTAGATATCAGGGTAAGACGAGTAATAATAAGTGCCAAGATAATAACCTGCTCTTTAAGTTGTAAGTAGAGGTATGTGGAATGGGACGCATACTAAAGCCTGCAACTTAAACAGCTATGAATCTGTGATATGCCTTACTATATTTGCTTGTCTTAGATGTTACTTCGGATTTCCGGTTTTATGAGTATTATCGTATTATCTGCTAATATTCTGCTTTATCCATTGTACCCATCTGCCTCTTGTTCATTATCTTATCATGTCCTGAGAACAATCGGGTTGTATGTGCTTGGATCACCGTGACATGAGATAAAGGTATATAGATGAGGGTTTCCTTGTTTGGATTATTCCTTCGATGTACTAGTCTCATGGAGCTGTGATCTGAAACCCTACTATCAGATTTGCTCGTCCTTAGCTTTATTCAGTTTTACTGCTATACATGTACTTACCCTTGTTCGTCACTTGGCATTTGCACCACTCGCCTGGGGAGTTTCACTGACTCCCCTGGATCCTCATGTCCAGGTCATGGAGCTTAGAGCGTGTGGCTTCTCCCTATTACTGATCAGAGTGGCGCAGCGGTAGCGTGGATCCCCAGCCGATCATCCAGAGCTTCATCCTTCCAGGCCCCTGTGTGCCTCTCGAGTTTCCTTTTAGTAAACTCGTGAGTGCCCTTTTTCTATTCATACTTGTACATTTCCAAGTATTCCCGCATTTGCGCATATCAGTGATATAATATTCATGTAATATTGGATCACCTCTGGTGATAACTTTGTAATTGTACTCATGTATTGGAATGTATAATGCACCATTTGCTTCCGTACTCTGATTCTTGTCTGTACTGATGCTTAGCGTATATACGTGAAGGTACTTCGGACTTGCGTATATACGTTGCAGTGACGTCTCCGTATCCGCCAGGATCGGGGCGTTACACAAAGCATCATTCATAGCATCATATCATATTTACTTGTGTTGTGCCTTGCATATATTCATATTGCCTATTCATCTTATATGCTTGGTTGTTTATGTGTGCCTCACTTATACTTAACCACAAAAGCTTCATATAGCACCTCAACCCATATCTAGGGGAATCAAGAGGAGTTAGTCCAGAGCCCTTCACGGGGAATTCGGCTACACTTGTTGGTGTATTAAGTGTGATTGCAATATTTGTTTAAGCTTCCGCATTTAGCGCATTTAGTTTCTAGATTAGCATTATCACCTATTCACCCCCCCTCTAGGTGATTTTCAATTGGTATCAGAGCCTACGCTCCTGATATTTGGCTTAACATCCTAGGAGTGAGATCTTTTGTTTGCTAATCTTGTTTGCATTTGCTTGTTTGCACACATATAGTTTGGACCCATGGACTTCATGACCCCACCTATGTTTGACCCTTCCAACATTCTTGTTTGAAAGACTAAAATGTCCATCTATTTACAAACCTAGGCTTGCATGTATATCTTGCCGCTACCAAGAAATGCTATCTTGGTAATAGCAATCATATAAGGGCCAATGCACTAGCCCTTGAGGCCATTAGAAGCACATTAAATAAAGAATATCTTATGCTTGCTTATAACTTTGATTTCGCATTTCCAGTGTGGAATATGTTGACAACCACCACCTCCAAGCTTCAATTGCCAATCTTGCCAATCCAACCGGAGGAGTCTAGTGGAGAATCCGATTCTCAATGCTTCATGGTCCAAGGGAATGACTCCCTTGAGGTACAATCGGAAACTCAACTAGATAGTTTTGATTCTAGTTCTTCATGTGATGAATTTGTTGATGCCCATGCTTTGAATGAAGAACTATCTATTGTGTGTGAAAAATTAATTGAAAAATATAAAATTTTGAAAAAGAAAGTCTGGGCCTTAATAATGAAAATAAAAATTTGATTTCTAAACTTGACATTGTTTTGCAAGAAAAGGAGGAGATTTCTAATGAGAGGGATTCATTGAAATCTCAACTTGATCTTGTATTAAAGGAAAATGAATTTTTGAAAACTAAAAATGATTGTGAAAATGTTTTGAAGAAAAATAAAGTTTTCTCTTCAAAAATTGAATTTGTTGTAAAAGAAAATAACTCTTTGAAAAATAAAATAATTTCTATTTCAAATGATTTAGATGTTTGTTTAAAGAAAAATGAGTTTTTGAAAAATAAGATTGATTCCCATGTTTGCCATGCTAGTGTAGCTTCTTCATCTAGTCTACCTATTGCATGTACCTCTTCTTCTAGGATTAATGATAATATTTGTTTGTTAAAGAAGAGTGTAGATTGTTTGGGCTCCACTTTGAGCTAATGTGTAGTGGGCCATACACGTTTGGAATCCTTGTTTCGAAAGAAGCAAGTTCCATCTATGCATGCACACCCTCCACAGCATACACATGCTCCACACGGACACCATCACACTTTGTATGCTCATGTGTACACTTGTACACATTGTAGACGTAAGGGCCACCTTGCTAAATTTTATTTTGATCGTATGCATGTTTCTAATTTAGCAAATAAATTTGTTTGGGTTAGAGAAGGAACTAACCCCATGGACCCAATAAGATATGGGTACCAAGACCACCCCTCTTATGTTTGTACGCGCCGGAAAATCTGGTGGTCGGAGAAAGTGGTTTTAGCTGTAAAAGATTTCCTTGATTCAAGCGAAACGATTACAACCAAAAGAACTACTCTTCCCTCTTTTCCAGTTACAAGGAGGGAGGATGTCTGAATCTTCCCTTTGTTTAAGGCTGGGTTCTTCGTGTGGCGATGGAGAGTGAATCTTGTTCTCCGTTGACCAGATGACCGTCCTGGACCGTCGGGGGTCTTCTCTTCGGTCGGTAGAAAGAGTAACTCAGCTCAGTCTACCAAAACTCTCAAAGAGGAGGTAGGCGAAGAGCGGCTAGTACTCAGTAAGCTCGCTGAAGGGTTTTCTTTCTCTCTGTCGTTGATCTCTCCTTTGATTGTCGTCCCTTTTCCTTCTCGTCGTCCGTCGTCCTTCAATAGTGACGGGACTATTTATAGGGTTTTTAGGGGGTGATCGTGCCCCCTGAAAACGCTCCACAATGAGGGGCCACTTCCTGCTACATGTGCGGTGACTGGCCCCTTATTTCGGGTAGTTGCAACTGAGACGCGGGCTTCGGGCCGACGCGCCTTGTTGCTGAGACGCGGGCTTCGGACCGACGCGCCTTGTTGCTGAGACGCGGGGCTTCGGGCCGACGCGCCTTGTTGCTGAGACGCGGGCTTCGGGCCGACGCGCCTTGTTGCTGAGACGCGGGCTTCGGGCCGACGCGCCTTGTTGCTGGAACTCTGCTTTCTTAGTAGCTTGTCTGTTGGATATTTTTAGACAGCCTACAGAACCCCCTCCAAAGTTTTCGACATTCCGCAGTTAAATGGGACGGATTTCGGAATACTTTGGATTTTAGCCGCGTTCGCCTTTATGATTGGACTATTAATGCTCCGGGTTTGATCTTGTCTGGAGTTGGCCTTTGTGAGTGTACTGTTGAACTCTTTGAAGCTCCCAGAGTCGATCATGTTGAGTGTTTAGATGCACAGTCTAAACCTCTCCGATTGCTTTTAGTCTGTCATTGGCGCGCTTTAAGCCAGGAGTGGTTGGTCGTCTGCTTGCGTCAGTGTACTGTTGAACTGATTTTGCAGAAGCAGGAGGCCAAACGCAGGTTCTTTTTCAAAAAGCAGAGATGGTACTGCTGTAAAGGCGCGATTTCTGTAATCGTGCGTCCTTTGGCACTGGAGACGCGACTGATTTTCAGAAGGTAGACGCGATATTTGGCCAGACTGAAAGGACGCGAATTTCTTAGAGAGACGCGACCTTCCAAATGCATTCATGGAGAGGCTGACGTGGCATGTCCATCGAGGAGGTGCGTTCTTTGGGCGCGAATTCTGTGCCATGTCATGATTACGCCGCCAGCTGGCCTAGGGAACCGGCGAAATTTCGCCTTTTGGCGCGCGGATTTCCTGGTTCATTAAATGAACTGCTCCACGTGTCGACTGCTGACTCGTGGCGGGGTTGCGACGCATGATCTTCTCCGTTCAGAAACGATTTGGTTACACGCGTCAAGCGGTGACTCGCTGCAGCGTCTACCGGGCCACGCGCCGCGTATCTTCGCGAATCCCTGTGCCCATAAAAGGCAACAGTTGGAGAGATGCATCCTCTTCTCTGAACGTACTTGCTGAGAAAAAAGAAAGAATTTTCTTCTCTGTTCATCTTCGAACTCGCTCGGATTTTTGAACTTTTAATGGCCCCCAAGATGAAACCGAGTGCATCGTCCTCAAGGGCGACCGTCGCCGAGGCTGAGAGAGACGCTTCCTCTGCGCAGGAGGCTGTTTTCCGAGGTAAAATGCCTCTTCGGCGTGGGTTTCGCCATTAAAACAAGTTCATAGAACCCTAAGAACCCTTAACACAGAATCGTGTTTGATTCTCGGACGCAGTCCTTGAGATGATAACCGGGGCGCAGGTTTGATGACCTGGCGTCGTTAAACTCTGCGTTTCGGATCTTTCACTTAGGAAATCTCTAGTTGTGAAGGATTCGAACGCGGTCTTGGTTTGCAGGACGCGGACTTGATCCTTGCGTTCTGCGCCATCAGCTGCCGATTTTGATGAATCTGGCGTCTGAGTCCAAGTACTTAGAGAAATTCGCAAGTCTTGGTTTGCAAAACGCGGACTCGATCCTTGCGTTTTGTGCCACTTGACGCGGATTTGCAGGTCTGGACGCGGGTTTGATAACTTCTGCGTCCCGTATCTCTTCTGCGTTTGGACGCAGATTCGCAGGTCTGGACGCGGGTTTGATAACTTCTGCGTCCAGTATCTCTTCTGCGTGTGGGCGCAGATTCGCAGGTCTGGACGCGGGTTGATAACTCTGCGTCCAGTATCTCTTCTGCGTGTGGGCGCAGATTCGCAGGTCTGGACGCGGGTTTGATAACTCCTGCGTCCAGTATCTCTTCTGCGTTTGGGTTATGAACACTTAGCATTTTTCAGCATTTCTCCTTGCTTTTAATGAAGTATCTGATTGTGTCCTTTTCTTTCGCAGTGCGACATGTTTCTGGCCCACTCGTCAAGACGCGCCATTTTGGACATGTAGGTGGTGCTGACCAGAGCTTGACCTTCGTGCAAAGAATGAGTGTCCCATTGACTGCTGACCAGTCGCCGGATCGCAGGGAGAGGCTCTCTAATGTTGACAGGAGAACCTTTCGGGCGCTTATGACCGATGCAGCATTCACAACGGATGCTCGCGTTCCGCTGGAGAAGCCTGCCTTCTTCTTTGGAGATCGCATTCATGATGACGGCCGTCGTGTGTCTGAAGGAACTTACAAATGGCTCCGTCAGATAGGGGATGGACGATTGTTTCTTCCGGATATGGAGAGGATGTTCCCGTTGTTCTACTTCCAACACATGTCCACCCCTCGGAAGATGGAATGGGACATTTCCCAATCTGTCCCTGAAATCACCCTTGGAGACTTTGGCTTCCACCGCTGGAGAAGCCTGCCTTCTTCTTTGGAGATCGCATTCATGATGACGGCCGTCGTGTGTCTGAAGGAACTTACAAATGGCTCCGTCAGATAGGGGATGGACGATTGTTTCTTCCGGATATGGAGAGGATGTTCCCGTTGTTCTACTTCCAACACATGTCCATCCCTCGGAAGATGGAATGGGACATTTCCAATCTGTCCCTGAAATCACCCTTGGAGACTTTGGCTTCCAGAGGGTAAACCGCCATGATAGTCATGACAGGTCAACCGTCAGCCTATTCCCCGCGTCGCGCAAATCCAATATTCCGGTTGGGGAGATACCACAGCTTGCTGCTACCTTCCTTAACTCGTTTATGGAAGTGGAGGGTGACTATCCTACCGAGTTCCGTGCGCATGGGTGGATCCATTCTACGGGGAATATTTGGTGGAGCAGGATGGTGGGTTTTGTCCTCACCGATCTTAAAGAGCTGCTAGAGCATGTGGGACTATACCCGGCGATCAGGGCCGTACAGTGGGGTATCCCACCGAGCTCTCACAATTTCTTCGGAGTCCTGGAGCGATATAACTCTCTGACGGGGACATTCTTCACCCCGGTTGGAGAGATGGGCCTGGCACTGCACGAGCTGCATGAGGTCTCGGGGCTGGCATCAGGGGACATTCCTTATGAGGAATATGTCCCTACCACTAAGGAGCTTCACATTTTGGAAAAAGAGTTTCCCGCAATATATGAGACCTACTGGGAGGTGATGTGCCACTTCCACATCTGCGGCCAGATAACTACCTGGAGATCAGGAGGAGTCAAGCAGTTGTCTTGGGCTAGTTATCTGTTCAACAATGTTAGCAATAAAGACCTCCCGATAACCCGACTGGCTGCCAGCTCTGATAGGGAAATCGAAGACAGGATTGATCAGGCTCCGAACAGCTTCTACACCACGGAGTCGAACGAGGACGGTTTCGACCCGGACTTGGTTTTTGAAAGCTTTCACCATCAAGCCCGGACTCCCATCTCTAGTCGAGCACTGTTGGCGGGCTTCTTGATGCTGTGGTTGAAGCGTTGTGTGGTGCCCACACTGCCACACGAAGTTATTGTTGCCGACGTGGTGTACCCGGCGGTGCTCCTGGCTCATGGCAGCCCCATAGCTCTTCTTCCGGCTGTGGTGGCCGGTATTCAGAGTGGGCTACGGGCGTTAGCCAAGAATTTCTGCGAGCCCCCGAAGACTGTTGACCCCCATGGAAAGCCATATGTCGACTCAGAGGGGAATCCGAAGGTGAAGCGCCCTAACCCTCGGGTTGAGCTGCCTTATACGTACCTCATGGCTTGGTACGTGATGCATTGCCCTTCTTTGATGACGGCGGCGCGTGGGGGCACGGTTCGTATCCCATTTGTGCAGCGGCTGGAACGTTCGGAGTGGCGTGACACCTACCTGTATTATATTAGGAAGTGTCTTTCCTGCGCCACGAACTACCAGCTCAACCGCTGCTTCCCAGACGTTCCTGGTGCGGCTTTCGGGGAGTTGTTCGCTGATATCGCTGGTCGGGATGACTTCACACAACTGCCTGCGGGAATCTTCTGGTGGTTGATCAACATCCGGCCGGGATATGTGATGTTCCGGCAAGGATTTCCTGCACCATCGAGCCATACATGCCGAACCGTTTTGCCCGACAGTTTGGCTACGATCAACTCTATGTCGGGAACCCCAATGCTCGGCTCGCCTTCAAGGGAACCTGTTCGAGGGTGCTCGGGCTTGGTATTACAGTGTGGCTGGAGGGACGGGAGCAACATTCCGTCTACCCAACGAGACGCCCAAGTGCCGCACGAGCTTCAGCTTCTGCGCTTGGTACTTCCAAGCCAGCCAGGCACCAGACCTTGTTCCGGAGTCTTCATGCCTTGAGAGCATCAATGCACATCTCGAGGCCAGGTCAGAGTCCGGTAAACGTTCGAAGCTTATCGACCAGTATCTGAAGGCTTATAAGGAGGTCAAGAGACGGTCGAGGAAGGAGCCACAAGCAGCGAGGGCGGAGCCGCGACCGGCAAGGGCAGAGCCTCGAACGACAAGGGCTGAGCCACCAGCCACGAGGGAGGAGCCGCGGGCAAGGAGGTCTAAGCAGTTGGCGAGCAAGCGTAGTCGACGCTCTGCTTCTATTGCTGAGCCTGCCCCAAAGAAGGTTCGGAGGGACTTAACAGCTGAAGTCTCCCAATTCGGAGATATCTCTGCTGGAGTTGAGGCTCCTCCTGAAGACATCCCTGTTAGGGTTGAGGAGCCGTCGGAAGATGAAGATTTCCCCACCCTAGTCCGTGCTCCTAGGTCGCGCAGTAAGACCGTGGAGGAAGGGGAGCTTGTTGACGAGTCCACCGCCGCCGAAGATGACGAGTCAGTGGAGGTTGACATAATGACTGGAGGGGATGTTGAGATTGTAGGCATCTCAGTTCAACCCGAGCCTTCTTCTGCTCATGATGTGAGGGACGAGGCACGGCAGCCGGGGTCTCCTAGCATCTTCATTTCCAGTCTTAGGGCAGTCGACCCTAGTCCTACCACTGGGGTAATTGGAGGTAAGGCTCCTGTTGCGGAGCTTCCTCGCGTTGCGCTGTCGTCTTCTTCGATATCGGGGGAAAGCGCCTTTGAAGACGAGACCGACTATGGCGATGAACCCGCTCTTCCTGATCAGAGCAAATTCTTCCACATCTCGGAGGAGGAAATATATGGGGGCGAGCCATCGACTGCACCATCGCTGGCGATTATCCCTACTGAAGGTACTCTTCCCATCTTCTGTCTAATTTTCTCTTTGCATATTGAAGAGGATGTTTTATCATTCTTCTTTCACGCTGCAGGGCCAGCCGGAGACGCCGACGCTACAACCTCTTCGCGTGTTGAGGAGATGGTGAAAGAGTTGACCCAGCCTGAGAGGATTGAGGTCTCGGCTGCTGAGATACCCTCAAAGGGGCAGCTGTTGAGATCGGGGAGCCTTCCACTCTGCCAGAAGAGGAAGGAACCACTGAGGCTGAGGAGGCTCTCACTCTGCCGGGCGAGGAGGTTACTGCTGAAGCGGGGGAGACTTCCATTCCGCAGGATTTGACGTCTCTGGACCTCCAACCTGGTAAGGCAGCTCTGATGCTTTAAATGTTTCGCTTTTCTACCATTGTGGCTAACATCGCGATAACTTGCAGAGAGGACCGAGGGGGTTCAGGTGGAGGGTCCGATGGTTGGCACCCTTCCAGAAGGCCATACAGCTCAGGTCTCGGTGGAGGTTTTTGAGGAGGTCGTGCTTACCACTCCCTCATTGATCGTGGAGGCTCCTGCAGAGGTAGTACCTCCGGAAGTGTCAGCGGCCGGTCTAGCTCTTGCCGTCTCGACGGCCAGCACGACTCTTGTGCGAGAAGATCCGCCTTATATCCCCTGTCCTGTGACAGAAAAGGGGTCGGGAAGCTTCCTAGGTGGTGAAGGCATGGGGGAACTGGCACGTCAGATGGTGCAGCAATTCTTCGCTTCGATGGGATCATGTATTGATCTCATCTTACGTGGAAACAGCTCGTTCCAATTTGCCCAGACGCTTCTTAAAAATCTGGCCGTGAACGTTGAATTAACCGGAGGCCCTTCACTTGCCAAGGCGTGTCTGCAGGTGGTAGAGCAACTGGGAGGCTACCTGCAGGAGCTGGAGTCCTTGGAAGATACTGGCTCTTTTAGTGAGGCCCAGGCCACCCTGACTAGGCTCCTAGCTACTCAAGAACAAGAGCGACAGGAGGCGGAGGCACAAATTGCTGCAGAGGCCCGCAGCCTTGAATATTCCCAGGCTGAATGTCAAAGACTAACTGCCAATTCAAGGGAATCCGAGCTTACCATGCAGAGCACTGAGCAAGTCATCATCAGTGCTCGTGACACCATTGCCAAGGCTCGGGACACCATTGCCAAGGCGGAAGCTGTGCTTGCGTTCAATGAGAAGAAGCTCGTTACCATCAAAGAGGAGCTTGAGGAGCAACAAGCTGCTAAGGCGCGAGCTGAAGAGAGTCTGTCTCTACACTCTTCCAGGGTGGAATCTCTGCGAGCGCAGCTGGCTGCAAAACCCTTCCTATCTGAAGAGGAGCTGCGGGTCCAAGCCATGGTGGAGGCTGAGAAGGCGCGTCAGATCAAGATGCATCATCTCAGGGAACAAATCCGTTCCTTGGCGAGCCAGGACGTTTAGCCTTCTTTTCTTTTTCCCTCTCTTTTTTTTTTTGTAAAGAAGAGGACACTCTGCTCACCAAGAGTGTTTGTATCTACTTTTATCATTTTTGAAATAAAAGTATGAAAATTTTTTTATCCCCTTCTTCTTTGCGTTGCTGTGGATGAATCCACCTGGCTGTGAATGCTAGACTTAGGTAAGACTAAGTTCTTTCAATGAGACGCGGCGTCGGCTCTAAGTCTTCTTGATGAGACGCAGCATAGACGCAGCATAGAGTGAAAACGCGGCCTCCGAACGCAGCGTCAATCACAGGGTGAGACGCGGTTCTTAGTTCATGAGAACTTAGGCAGGACTAAGTCCTTTTGACAAGACGCAGCATCAATCCATAGGGAGACGCGGCCATCATTGTTTCATGAGACGCGGCATTCATTCAGGGAGACGCGGCTCTGAATAACGCGGATCTGCTTCTGCGAAGAAGGAAGCGGATCAGGCAGACGCGGGAGACGCAGCCAGTCCTTTTGACAAGACGCAGCATCAATCCATAGGGAGACGCGGCATCATTGTTTCATGAGACGCGGCATTCATTCAGGGAGACGCGGCTCTGAATAACGCGGATCTGCTTCTGCGAAGAAGGAAGCGGATCAGGCAGACGCGGGAGACGCAGCCTTGTGCCTTTCCCTTAATTCAAAAATGGATTAAGTGCTCTCTGAGGGGACGCGACTTTGACTCGCGCGGGCATCTTTCTGGGACGCGGATGTGTGGATAGTTCTTCAATCCGCGTCTGGGTGTAAACTCCCAGGCGTTACATACAGCCTGTCATAGGGATTTGGTGTGATCTTTAAATATCAGATGCGGATTTTCCGCTTTGTTTCCCGAAGCAGTTGTCCACGCGTCGGCTGCTGATTGGGCTTGAGTATTGATTCTCTTAAACGAGAAACCAGTGCGGGCGGTTGGAGATCAGCGCCAGCGGCGGTTCTCGAAGCAGCGTTACACGCGTCCGGCCCTTATTGGATCTTGGCAGTTGTGCAGTTATTAATGCCGGCGGTTCAGATTACGGGGCCATTAATCGCTATTATCAGGAGTTGCCTATAAATAGGGCGCCCCTTCTCCTTCAATCCTGCCTTTGGACTATTGTTTTTTGAAAGAGAGAGCGCTTTGAGAACCTTCATCTTCCTCAGCGAATTGTCTCCATGGATGAGGAAGGCTCTGAAGATGACCCAGGGCTTTTAAGCTCCTGTTTGGTCTCTTTAGGAGAAAACAACTCTTTGCCTTGTGACCGCGTTTGCGTCCTGGTGCAGAGAGTACAACTCTTGATAGAGGTCTCCACGGGTATGCCGTTCGTTTCACCATGACATTTTAGATTTACCATGGCCTGTACCTTGGCTTCATGTCATCTGGACCCCCTCATGAAGTCTGCATTGGTGCACTCCTTCTGGAATTTGTACCATAGACCTGAACTTCTCCGGACGCGCGTGCAGGAATCTTTGGCACTTGGCGTTGGCGCGTTTTATGGCTTATGCCTTAGCGCGTTTCATGGCCAATGCCTTGGACGAATTCCAAAAAAGGTTTCAGACCCGCACCTTGCAACTCCTGTTCATGGAGATGGCAATTTTCGGCGTCTGTGCCTTTTCGGCGTTTGTGCTCTTTGACCTAGGCGCAGAATGGGACCGCGTTTTGATTCGCGTTTGTCTCTGCTGACGCAACAGTTTGGCTTGCTGCGCGTGTCATTCCTGCGTCTTGGCAGACTGCATGGATCATTCCCGCGTTTGGCTGACTGCGTGGATCATTCCCGCGTTCGCCTCTGCTGACTTAGTTTTTCTCTGTTTACACTAAGTTGCAGATTGTTCTTATTCTCTCTTTTTGTTCCTTGCAGGTTTGCTGGGCCCTTGGTCGGCGAACTCGTTCAACGTTCACCTATGAGAGAATATATTATGGTCCTCGTCACCTATAAGAGAGTATATTACATCTCTGACGAGGACCCAACCCTCGCCAAGGTCTCTTCAGATCTGGTGCAAGAGACGGATAGGCTGAGTATCGGCGAGGGTGGTCCGGCGGTTGCGGTGGCGGATGAGATCCTCTTCCTCTCCCTACCCCAGAAGTGACATCAAGGACATTCCGTTGGATGGCCTGCTGGGGAAAGGGATGGTGATGAATGCAGGACTCTCTGCTGCCGCTGGACCTAGTGGAGGGTGGCATCCTTTGTGATGACTCCGAAACTTCCTCTCTCACCCCAAGAGTGACTCCATGTTTGTTGGATGGTCTACTAGGGAAAGAGACGCGCCTGAACGAAGGGTTGCAGGACCTTCTGTTGCCACCGGACCTCAAGAACACCATTGCTCTTGGCTTGGTCAGCTAGGGCGCTTTCGAAGTTGGCGTCATGCATCAAAGTGCAACCGGTTCCAACAGTCGCCACTTCTTCAGACATCATGCACTTAGGATCAGATGCGGCTTCAAGGAGTGAGTACGGCCTCAGAGAGAGAGAGGGACTTCTTTGTACTCCTTAATTGTAACACTCAATCTTATTGTATAAGAGAGCGTTTTGTATCACTTTCATGTGTTTGGATATGAATAAAAGTGACACTTTTCTTTTTGCCTCTTTCTGTTGTCTTGAATGTTTTGTTTTAGAAGCAAAAGAATGATTTTGGTGGACCCGCCACTTTATAAAAGAAAGTGATAGGGTGAATGCGTGCCCCAGAGAAGGTGAACTTTTGTCAAGGTCTAGGATTGACTTGATTCAAGTCAGCTGGGGAATTTGATAAAACATTGTCAGTGGTGTAATGTTAACCTAACAATGTCTTTAGGTGGACCTGTTATTCTGTTGAAGAGAATAACAAGTGAAACTAGACCCGCGAGGAATCTAGTAAAGCTTTCACCGTTAGAGGTGTGATATTAACTTAACGGGTTGGAGATAGTCTTGTCAGAAGTGTGGTGTTAACTCGACAAGGATGTGAGTCAGAGGTGTGATATTAACTTAACTCAGAATGTCACTGTCATAGGTGTAATGTTTAACTTAACAGTGAGGTAATGCTAGAGGTGTGATGTTGAACTTAGCATTGGTCATCTCGACTTAGACGAAGAAGTCGAGGAAAGGTCATGGCCATAGGTGTATTGTTGAACTTAGCGATGACTCGGATGCTAGAAGTGTAGTGTTAACTTGGCATCGTCCATTTCAGCTTCGATACGGAAGTCTGAAGAAAGGTGACTATCAGAGGTGTGATATTAACTTGACAGGCACTCGATGTACTGCTTAGAGGTGTAATGTTAACTTTAAACAGTAGTTTTGTCAGAGGTGTGATATTAACTTGACAAGAATTTGCTTGCGATAGGAGCAATTTGAGGACCTGTCATTCTATTGATGAGAATTGACAAGTGGAATTTGAAGTGCCAGAGGTATAGTGTTAACTTGGCAAATTTGAGAGTTTGTTACTCTATGCAGAGTTAACAAGCAAGGTTTATACTTGACAAAGAGTATTCATTACCAGAGGTATAGTGTTAACATAGTAATGATTGCATTTTGTGGTCCTACCATTCTATGGATGAGAATTGGTAAGGGATTTTTGGAGGGAAGAGTGGAATCAAGTCCACTTAGGATTTTTAGCAAACCCTCAGCTATCAACGGATTTGAGATGCCTTTACCAACTACCGTTTGAGTTGGGCTAGCCATGCTATTCCCCTCAGCATGATGAGTTGTCGAAGACTTATGTTGGACTTAAAAGCCAACATTTTCCTCTATCCTTAGCCGTCGGAGGCGTCGGATCAAATGGGAACGTGTCCCTTAGGATTTTTAGCAAATCCTCAGCTGTCAACGGGTTTGTCATGCCTTTACCAACTACCGTTTGAGTTGGGCTAGCCATGCTATTCCCCTCAGCATGATGAGTTGTCGAAGACTTATGTTTAAAAGCCAACATTTTCCTCTATCCTTAGCCGTCGGAGGCGTTGGATGTTTCCGATCAGAGGTGTATTTTTAACTTGATCGTGGAAGAATGCCATCTAGGGATAGTATTTCTTCAGGAATTTGCCATTGATTGGCATCATGAGTGTATCGCCATTTGAGGTTATGAGGCGATACGATCCATTTGAGTAGACTGACTCTACTACAAACGGTCCTTCCCATTTGGGTTGGAATTTTCCTTTCGTCTTGTGCGTCATGACCATGGGTCTTCGGACGGCTAAGACGAGGTCGCCTTTCTTGAAAGTTCGGATTTGACTTTCTTGTTGAAGGCTCTGGTGATACGAGCTTGGTAAAGCTCGATTTGTTGTTGGGCCTGCAGACGCTTGTCGTCCAAGGCTTCCAATTCTTGGAGTCGCTGTCGATGCTTCTCCTCTGTTGTCATTTCCGCTGTCAAGGCGACGCGAAGAGATGGAATTTGGATTTCCAGTGGAAGGACGGCTTCGCATCCGTACACCAAGGAAAATGGCGTGGCTTTAGTTGGGGTTCGCACAGTCGTGCGATAGGCCCATAAGCATTCGCCCAACTTATCGTCCCAGTCTCGTTGACTTTTCGAGACGAATTTCTTGAGAAGCTTGCCAATAGTCTTATTGAAAGCTTCTGCGAGGCCGTTAGCGGGCGGATAGTATGCCGTTGATGACACACTCTGGATTCTGAACTTGGCGCAGAATCTCTGAAAAGCCTGGCTGATGAACTGGGGTCCATTGTCATGGACAATCCGCCGAGGCACACCGAAGCGGTAAATAACGTGATGTTTCACGAACTTGATCACGTTAGAAGATTTCACCTCTTTCAAAGGGATAGCTTCGGCCCACTTTGAGAAGTAATCGGTTATCGCTAGGATGAACCGATGTCCCTTTGATGATGGTGGGCTGATAGGACCAACCACGTCCATCCCCCACATTTCGAACGGCCAGGTAGAGGTCGTAGAGTGGAGGTATCCTGGTGCTTGATGGATGAAATCGCCATGTATTTGACAGGCGTGACATCTTTTGGCATAGGCAACAGCATCGGCAACCATCTTGGGCCAGTAGTAACCCAATCTTTGGAGTCGGTTTGCCAGCTTCGGGCCAGGTTGATGAGCTCCACACGTACCATCGTGGGCTTCTTTCAACACTTCGTGGGCTCTTTTGATGAGAGGCACCGGAGCAGGATCCCGTCATGCGATCTACGATACAATGTTCGCGAAATCGCATTGTAGTAGAATTTGGAGGCTTTCCTTCGGATGGCAGCCGCCTCCCTGGTGTCTTCGGGCAAGATGCCGTACAAGACAAAATCAATGTAGGGGAATCGCCAGTCTTTAAGCTCTGGATCGGTTGACACTTCAAGTGTTTCCTTACCGCGACGATCTCCCGTTGACCTCTGGTAGTCTCCGAGGGGACTTTTTGGGCAGTATAGGTCGTGGCTATAGACGAATACCTTCTCCATTGCTCCGGCTGGAAGAGCTAAGGAGGCAGCAAGGGATGCAAGTGCATCTGCATGCGCATTTTGCTTGCGCGGTACATGGTCGATGTAGAAGTTTGAAAACCTCTCGGCCATGTGGATTGTCGCGTTGTAGTAGGGTACTAGATCTTCATGCCTGACCTCATACTCTCCGCGAACTTGGCTGACGATGAGTTTAGAATCACCGTATGCCTCGAGATTTTTAACGCCAATCTCATCGGCGAATTGCATCCCAATCAAAAGAGCGTTGTATTCCGCCACATTGTTGGAACAGGGCTCGGTTAACGAGATAGCTCGGGGAATCACGTAATTTTGTGGGGAGACGAGTACCACTCCTACCCCCGCTACTGTGTGTCCCTTCGGGCTTGCCCTTGATGCACCGTCGAAGAAAAGTTGCCATACTTGACTTTCGAACGATGTCTGAGCTAGGCAGACTTCGGCGACCTCATCTGGGAGATCCTCGTAGAGTTTGGCTGCCCTGGGATCTGGGTGTTCAGCTAAGAAGTCCGCCACCGCTTGTCCCTTAATAGCTTTTGTGGCAGAAAATGCATCTCATATTGTGATAGCAATATGGCCCATTTTGCCAGCCGGCCATTTAGTGAAGAAGGCTTTGTCATAAGTAACCTCAGGGGGTTGACTTTGGATATGACATTTATGGTTTGGCCCACCAGATAGTGTCGCATTTTCTGAATGGCGAACACCATGCCAAACATTCCTTCTCGATCGGGTTATACCGATGTTCGGCTCCGATCATCGTTCTACTTAGGTAGTAGATTGCTTGTTCTCGCCCCTGGTCATCATTCTGAGCTAGTAGAGCTCCCAAAGAATGATCCATTGATCGGACGTACACCAGGAAAGGCTTTCGGATACCGGAGCTGCCAGGACTGGTGGTTGGGTGAGGTAGTGCTTGATCTCCTCAAATGCTTGCTGGCAAGCGTCGTCCCAAATGAACGAAACGCCCTTCTTCATCAGCTTAGCGAAGGGTTGGCATCTCCCGGAGAGATTTGAAATGAATCTGCGGATGTATGCCAATCGTCCTTGTAATCCTCTGAGCTCCTTGAGGCTTCTGGGGGGTTGCATCTCTTGGATAGCACGGACTTTCTCCGGATCCAAATGGATTCCTGTGGAAGTCACAACAAACCCTAGGAATTTGCCACTGGCTACCCCCAGGAAGGACTTGGTGGGGTTCATCTTCAATTGATGAGCCCGCATGATGTCGAAGACCACCCTCAGGTCTGCTATGTGATCACCTTTAGTGCGGCTTTTCACCGCGATGTCGTCGACATAACATTCCACCGTTTTGCGTATCTGCCGATGGAAAATGGCATTCATGGCCCTTTGGTAGGTTGCCCCCGCATTTTTCAGACCGAAGGGCATGACGGTGTAGCAATATACCCCTAGAGGTGTCCTGAAGGAGGTGTGCTTTTCGTCATCGGGATACATCTTGATTTGATTATATCCTGAGAACCCGTCCATAAAGGACATTCGCTCGAATCCACAAGTATTGTCAATCATGACATCTGTGATTGGCAATGGGAATTCGTCTTTGGGGCAGGCCTCGTTTAGATCACGGAAGTCGATGCAGATCCGGATCTTCCCGTTCTTCTTGGCGACGGGGACGATGTTGGCTACCCAGTCGGGATGTTGTTCCTCCCGGATGAAGCCGGAATCGATGAGCTTCTAACTTCTGATTGAATTGCCTCCATTATCTCTGGACGGAACCGTCGCTGCTGTTGTTTAACAGGCTTCATGTCCGGATTGATGTTGAGGCGATGCATAGCCACTTGAGGATCAAGTCCAGGCATGTCCTCATAATTCCAGGCGAAGACATCTATATACTCTTGTACAAGAGATATTAAATCCTTCTTCTCCGAAGGTGACAGGCCGTCACTTATGAAGATGGGTTTAGGATTGGCTTCATCTCCTAGGTTGACTTGAACAACCTTGTCTTCTGTGGGTGGCTCACGCTGTTCAAAGCGGATGTCCCAAAGAGCATTCAAATGTCTGATCCAAGGGTCTGTATCAGATTGGATCATTTCTTCATCTTCATCCTCCATATGGCTTGTCGAAACCATGTTTACTGAAAGCCCTTTGAAGATGTTGCCGACACTGACATCTGATTCCCACGACGACGTGTCTGATGAGCAGTCATGACTTGACAGTCTCTCCGAATCAGAGGCTGATGGCACTGGGGTTGATATATAGCCCAACCCCCGGCGCGTCTGATGATAGTAATCAGGGGTTTTCCCTTTCGGTACAAAGGATCGAAGCAGTGTTCTTCTTCCTTTTCCGAAGTTCAACCCAGGCCTGTTGGTTAGATCATACCCCATGCGCTTCATCATCTTGAGCGTTTTCGGTTCATAATGATCGAACTGAGGGGATTCATCCTCACCTTCCGATTCTTCGTGGGGCATTGGTTCAGACGCGATTCGCCCAAAAAGTATTGGTCTTTGGCCTTTTCGTCTGGCTGGAACCATGAATACAGACTCTTGCGCGTCACCATTATCCTGGTACGTCCCGAAGGATGATTTCACCGGTACATGCAAAGATGTCAAAGCATCTATTGCCGACCAGAGGTCATCGTCCACGTCGGTAGTGGTATCCGACGGTATTGAATCGGAAACATACACAGGGAAATACGCAAAATCTAAATCTTCATTAATGTACCAACCACCCGCATCGTCGGTGGTATCAACATCGAGCTTATTAGTGCTCTTTACAAGTGGTTCCAACTCCCACAGGCACTCTTCTTTCTCAGGCTCAATGTCAGCTTCATTACCAGAGTCTGGCTCCTCTGGTTGTGGGGTTTCATTAGTCTCCTCCGGATCCTGATATAAGAGGGAGTCCGTGAAATAATTTTCAACCCCTTTAAACGGATGCCTTTCGGCAATCAACGTTCGGACCTGTCCACTCTCGTCAATGTATTTCATGACTTGGTGGAGAGTAGAGGGAACGATGGAATTGCGGTGAATCCATGGTCGTCCCAGCAACAGGTTGTAGGAAGTGTCCGCGTCAATGACGTAACACGTCACTTCCGACTTGAGGCTCCCGATCTGGCATTTGAGCTTGATCTTCCCCATTGGGCGGGAGCTGTTGGCATTGAACCCGTAAATAGTCGTCTGGGTAGGGCTCAGACGATGGGTAGGAATGCCTAGAAACTGCATAACCCGGCGAGGTATGATGCTTAGCGCAGACCCTGGGTCTACCTGGATGCGGTTCACCTCGGATGACCCAATATACCCTGTGAAGTATAGGGGTCGGTCATGCTTCCCTTTAACCTGCATGTCGTCTGTTGTGAAGGTGATGCAGGGAGCATTTGGGGAGGCGTGGAGGCAATCCTCTACATCTTCCTCCCTTGGCACACGAGTCATGAAGACCTCAGCGTTTGCCAAAGCTTCTTGTAGAGCCTCTCTGGTTGACTTTGATAGCCTCAGGAGTTCATACAAGGTGATGCGTGCCGGGATGTTGGCTAGTTGAGCCAAGACGTCGAAGCGGTAAGGTGTCGAGGATCCTTCTGCTGCACCTTTTAGAAGAGCCCGAGAAAACCGGGTTTCTTTCTGTTTCTCCACAGGTGGTTTCGTGGAGGGCTTGGCTGGTTCTACGGCTGGTTGCGGAGAAGCCGCTGCTGTCTCGCCGTACTGCTTCAAGTATGCCTGTCCTGAACGGGTCCCCGCCGTAGGTTGGCTGGGCTCTGCGGCCAGGACTATTGTTTCCTGCTCTGAGTCAGTCAGCGAGGGAACATCAGTGTCCGCTTCTCGAGAGGAAGCGCATATCACATGGCAAGATGAAGTCTTCCCTTTGCCTTTGGACTTCCTGTTGGTCACAGTCGTCCATTGTTGCTCGTCGACGAGGTCAGGGTGGACCCACATGATTTCCCTCGAGGTGTAGGGATGGGTACCAAGCCTTTCTCCCGCTGCTGATGAGGGTCTGTGTTGACCACCCTCAGTTCTCCTTTCGGGACAGAGATCACCCCCACGGGTGTCGGGGGTCGTGTCCCAAACTGGAGAATCGACGTCATGTTGGCCGTCATCTTCTTTTGCTCCGGTCGGAGTTTTAATACCTCCGCGTCAATCAGAGCTTGAAGGATGTCCTTAAAGACGTAGCAGCTTTTGGTAGGATGTCCGAGCATCCTGTGGTATAAGCAGTAGGTGGGATTGTCGGTCTTGCCGACTTCCTCCGGGCGCCTAATTTCAGGGAGCTTCAGTCGATTGCTCTTGTTGAGTAGCTTGAAGAGCGAATCGACGTGTTCCTCCTTGAAGGAATACTGCTTGTTGGGGCGTGGCTGGCTTGAAGAGCCACTTGCCCTGCCTGTTTGAGGTTTGGTGGGAGATTTGGTCTCCGTCGCCAAATTATCCTTCCGCTTGGTTTGGAGGGATGTGTCTGGTGCACGCCTTGTCGACCTCTCTGGCCTGGGCTTGCCTTCTTCCGCTCTGACGCGGGCGACAATCTCCTCAGCCTGTTCACCTTGCTGGACTAATTGTTTCCAGGTGCGGCTTTCAGCAACTCCTATTTGAGCAAGGAGTGAGGTTTGGAGATTATGGCGACATGTTTCCACCAGGGTGGCCTGGGTCATGCCGCTTGGACATCGGAGTGCCATGTTCCGAAATCTTTCTACGAAAGACTTGACGGACTCTCCCTTTCGCTGTTTTGTAGCTAAAAGGGTAGGCATTGTGACTTCGGAGTCGTCTTCGAAGAAGCGTGTCAAGAACAGCTTCTCTAGATCCCCCCAGTTCTTGATAGAACCCTCCGGGAGCTTCATAAACCACTCAAAAGCCAACCCTTTCAGGGTGCCGATGAACAGTCGCGCCAGGATGGCGTCATTATCTACCACGTTCCCGGTCTGGGATTTGAAGTAGTAGATATGCTGGTTGGGTGACCCCTTCCCGTCGAATGCTTGGAGGGTTGGAGCCTTGAACTTAGGAGGGTATGGAACTAAGTCCCACTCAGCCGGATAGGGCCGGACCACTCCTGCTTCTTGGAGGTCCTTGCGATTGGCAAGGGCCTCGAGGCGTCGTTCCAATTGACTCACCCTCTTAGCATGAGTCTTCTCCTGGTCTTGGTCGCTTCTTGCCTGCGACGAGGGCTTGGACACATCCGAGGTAGATCGTCGTGTCTCGTCAGAAGATTCGGAGGGTGGGCTTCCTCCCTTTCTCCCTTTCCCCTTCGGCCGTCTAGGAGGAGATCTCGCTCTTTCTTCAAGCAATTTCTCAAGCATATGCTTGAGGGAGTCAATGGATCTCTGTTGAGAGGCGATTATATCCATCTGGTGCTTCTGCGTCTGCTCTAAACGCCTGGTCGTCTCCTCAGGAGTGTCGGCCATGTAGGCGGAAGCCTCCTTCTCGACGGAAGAGTTTGAAGCCTGCGACTCCACTATAGCGGAGTGAGAACCACCCATTCTAATGCCGCGGGCTAAGGCATTATAGTCAATTGGGGGAATGGCCCCTGTCCGGGTGCGAGTGTGTTGATACACCCCCTCCGGTTCAGAGTCAGATTCCTCTGAGTTGACCATTAGTTGTTTTCCCTTGCTTCTGCTAGTCATGTTTGCAGTAAGCTCCGGGTATTCAACATCTGAGAAGGTTCTCCTCCTGTGGGAGCGTCTTCTCTTGGCTGACGGGGGAATCAGGGTCAGCTGTCTAATTAAAGACGGCTGGTGCACGCCTGACTCGCAATGGCATCCAGAGAGCATCTGGATGAGCTGTTGACAGCAGCATGGAGAAGTGGTCTGATTGGCACTCCTTTTCCTTGTCAAATAATCCCTCAAATCTGTGGGAGGGGATTAAAGAGACTGGTCTCGCAACGTCGACGACGGGAGACAGTCATGTGCTGTTCAGCCTGGACACAGGTTTCAGAAACGCGGCTGTTGCGTCGCGGCTGCGTCACGCGCGTCTGGCGTCTCTGTTGATATGAGACGCGACTTTCGCGTTGCTGTCTGCTGCGTTGGAGCAGAGAGACTTGGGAGAGAGTGGGCTGCTGGGCCCCACGCCTATGGGCGCGTGCTTCCTGCGTTTGACAAGACGCAGAAGCTTCGCTTTGGCGTTTGGCAAGTTGGTCTTCAGAAGGCTCAACTTGGGGAGTCTCGCGTTTGGGTCGCCAAACACGGACCTCTCGCACTGGACGAGGTGCGGGCAAGGCATCGGATCGTACGCTGCGTTCAACCCCAGTCAGAAAACCACGGTTCCGACCGAGTGTTGACGCGCGCGTCTTCTCTGTCGACGCTCGGCATTCCGATTGCGCCGTGGAGGAAGAGAGAAGCCAACAACTTCCTGGTTTGTAGAACCAGGGGTGTTTGCCACGCGGGTCTCCTGAGAGACGCTGACGCGGGCGTTTCTGTGCGACACGGTCGATCGCACCAGTAGATGTGCCGGGGACCACGCGGGCCTTCAGAGAGGCGTTGGCGCGTGTGTTCTGCGCGACGCGGTTGATCGCAGTAGAGGTGTCTGAGGTTACGCGGGCCTTCTGGGAGGCGTCGGCGCGTGAACCAAACTTGGCACAGTGGGCAGCAGGAGCACCCGACAGAGCCTCAGATTGGGCTTCAGGGGGCTGTCCACTTGAGACCCTGCGGCAGACGCGGGTCTTTGGGCTCTTGGAGCCAGAAGAGAGGAACTCTTCATACTTCGCCTGGTCGAACTCGACGACGAGGGATTCGACCATTTTCCCTTACGGAGAACGTCATCTTGCACCACGGTGCGCTCGTCAGTAACGAAGAGTCCCCAGCGGAGTCGCCATCTCTTGTACGCGCCGGAAATCTGGTGGGGTCGGAGAAAGTGGTTTTAGCTGTAAAAGATTTCCTTGATTCAAGCGAAACGATTACAACCAAAAGAACTACTCTTCCCTCTTTTCCAGTTACAAGGGAGGGAGGATGTCTGAATCTTCCCTTTGTTTAAGGCTGGGTTCTTCGTGTGGCGATGGAGAGTGAATCTTGTTCTCCGTTGACCAGATGACCGTCCTGGACCGTCGGGGGTCTTCTCTTCGGTCGGTAGAAAGAGTAACTCAGCTCAGTCTACCAAAACTCTCAAAGAGGAGGTAGGCGAAGAGCGGCTAGTACTCAGTAAGCTCGCTGAAGGGTTTCTCTCTCTCTGTCGTTGATCTCTCCTTTGATTGTCGTCCCTTTTTCCTTCTCGTCGTCCGTTCGTTCCTTCAATAGTGACGGGACTATTTATAGGGTTTTTAGGGGGTGATCGTGCCCCCTGAAAACGCTCCACAATGAGGGGCCACTCCTGCTACATGTGCGGTGACTGGCCCCTTATTTCGGGTAGTTGCAACTGAGACGCGGGCTTCGGGCCGACGCGCCTTGTTGCTGAGACGCGGGCTTCGGACCGACGCGCCTTGTTGCTGAGACGCGGGGCTTCGGGCCGACGCGCCTTGTTGCTGAGACGCGGGCTTCGGGCCGACGCGCCTTGTTGCTGAGACGCGGGCTTCGGGCCGACGCGCCTTGTTGCTGAGACGCGGGCTTCGGGCCGACGCGCCTTGTTGCTGGAAACTCTGCTTTCTTAGTAGCTT
>JAVJIF010034254.1:0-46372 GCA_038442645.1 Agave tequilana | reverse complement strand
GTAAAAGATTTCCTTGATTCAAGCGAAACGATTACAACCAAAAGAACTACTCTTCCCTCTTTTCCAGTTACAAGGGAGGGAGGATGTCTGAATCTTCCCTTTGTTTAAGGCTGGGTTCTTCGTGTGGCGATGGAGAGTGAATCTTGTTCTCCGTTGACCAGATGACCGTCCTGGACCGTCGGGGGTCTTCTCTTCGGTCGGTAGAAAGAGTAACTCAGCTCAGTCTACCAAAACTCTCAAAGAGGAGGTAGGCGAAGAGCGGCTAGTACTCAGTAAGCTCGCTGAAGGGTTTTTTTTTTTCTCTCTCTGTCGTTGATCTCTCCTTTGATTGTCGTCCCTTTTCCTTCTCGTCGTCAATCGTCCCCTCCTTCAATAGTGACGGGACTATTTATAGGGTTTTTAGGGGGTGATCGTGCCCCCTGAAAACGCTCCACAATGAGGGGCCACTTCCTGCTACATGTGCGGTGACTGGCCCCTTATTTCGGGTAGTTGCAACTGAGACGCGGGCTTCGGGCCGACGCGCCTTGTTGCTGAGACGCGGGCTTCGGACCGACGCGCCTTGTTGCTGAGACGCGGGGCTTCGGGCCGACGCGCCTTGTTGCTGAGACGCGGGGCTTCGGGCCGACGCGCCTTGTTGCTGAGACGCGGGGTTGGGCTTGGGCCGACGCGCCTTGTTGCTGAGACGCGGGGCTTCGGGCCGACGCGCCTGTTGCTGTGGAACTCTGCTTTCTTAGTAGCTTGTCTGTTGGATATTTTTAGACAGCCTACAGAACCCCCTCCAAAGTTTTCGACATTCCGCAGTTAAATGGGACGGATTTCGGAATACTTTGGATTTTAGCCGCGTTCGCCTTTATGATTGGACTATTAATGCTCCGGGTTTGATCTTATCTGGAGTTGGCCTTTGTGAGTGTACTGTTGAACTCTTTGAAGCTCCCAGAGTCGATCATGTTGAGTGTTTAGATGCACAGTCTAAACCTCTCCGATTGCTTTTAGTCTGTCATTGGCGCGCTTTAAGCCAGGAGTGGTTGGTCGTCTGCTTGCGTCAGTGTACTGTTGAACTGATTTTGCAGAAGCAGGAGGCCAAACGCAGGTTCTTTTTCAAAAAGCAGAGATGGTACTGCTGTAAAGGCGCGATTTCTGTAATCGTGCGTCCTTTGGTACTGGAGACGCGACTGATTTTCAGAAGGTAGACGCGATATTTGGCCAGACTGAAAGGACGCGAATTTCTTAGAGAGACGCGACCTTCCAAATGCATTCATGGAGAGGCTGACGTGGCATGTCCATCGAGGAGGTGCGTTCTTTGGGCGCGAATTCTGTGCCATGTCATGATTACGCCGCCAGCTGGCCTAGGGAACCGGCGAAATTTCGCCTTTTGGCGCGCGGATTTCCTGGTTCATTAAATGAACTGCTCCACGTGTCGACTGCTGACTCGTGGCGGGGTTGCGACGCATGATCTTCTCCGTTCAGAAACGATTTGGTTACACGCGTCAAGCGGTGACTCGCTGCAGCGTCTACCGGGCCACGCGCCGCGTATCTTCGCGAATCCCTGTGCCCATAAAAGGCAACAGTTGGAGAGATGCATCCTCTTCTCTGAACGTACTTGCTGAGAAAAAAGAAAGAATTTCCTTCTCTTCATCTTCGCTTCGAACTCGCTCGGATTTTTGAACTTTTAATGGCCCCCAAGATGAAACCGAGTGCATCGTCCTCAAGGGCGACCGTCGCCGAGGCTGAGAGAGACGCTTCCTCTGCGCAGGAGGCTGTTTTCCGAGGTAAAATGCCTCTTCGGCGTGGGTTTCGCCATTAAAACAAGTTCATAGAACCCTAAGAACCCTTAACACAGAATCGTGTTTGATTCTCGGACGCAGTCCTTGAGATGATAACCGGGGCGCAGGTTTGATGACCTGGCGTCGTTAAACTCTGCGTTTCGGATCTTTCACTTAGGAAATCTCTAGTTGTGAAGGATTCGAACGCGGTCTTGGTTTGCAGGACGCGGACTTGATCCTTGCGTTCTGCGCCATCAGCTGCCGATTTTGATGAATCTGGCGTCTGAGTCCAAGTACTTAGAGAAATTCGCAAGTCTTGGTTTGCAAAACGCGGACTCGATCCTTGCGTTTTGTGCCACTTGACGCGGATTTGCAGGTCTGGACGCGGGTTTGATAACTTCTGCGTCCGTATCTCTTCTGCGTTTGGACGCAGATTCGCAGGTCTGGACGCGGGTTTGATAACTTCTGCGTCCAGTATCTCTTCTGCGTTGGGCGCAGATTCGCAGGTCTGGACGCGGGTTGATAACTCCTGCGTCCAGTATCTCTTCTGCGTTTGGGTTATGAACACTTAGCATTTTTCAGCATTTCTCCTTGCTTTAATGAAGTATCTGATTGTGTCCTTTTCTTTCGCAGTGCGACATGTTTCTGGCCCACTCGTCAAGACGCGCCATTTTGGACATGTAGGTGGTGCTGACCAGAGCTTGACCTTCGTGCAAAGAATGAGTGTCCCATTGACTGCTGACCAGTCGCCGGATCGCAGGGAGAGGCTCTCTAATGTTGACAGGAGAACCTTTCGGGCGCTTATGACCGATGCAGCATTCACAACGGATGCTCGCGTTCCGCTGGAGAAGCCTGCCTTCTTCTTTGGAGATCGCATTCATGATGACGGCCGTCGTGTGTCTGAAGGAACTTACAAATGGCTCCGTCAGATAGGGGATGGACGATTGTTTCTTCCGGATATGGAGAGGATGTCCCGTTGTTCTACTTCCAACACATGTCCATCCCTCGGAAGATGGAATGGGACATTTCCCAATCTGTCCCTGAAATCACCCTTGGAGACTTTGGCTTCCAGAGGGTAAACCGCCATGATAGTCATGACAGGTCAACCGTCGGCCTATTCCCCGCGTCGCGCAAATCCAATATTCCGGTCGGGGAGATACCACAGCTTGCTGCTACCTTCCTTAACTCGTTTATGGAAGTGGAGGGTGACTATCCTACCGAGTTCCGTGCGCATGGGTGGATCCATTCTACGGGGAATATTTGGTGGAGCAGGATGGTGGGTTTTGTCCTCACCGATCTTAAAGAGCTGCTAGAGCATGTGGGACTATACCCGGCGATCAGGGCCGTACAGTGGGGTATCCCACCGAGCTCTCACAATTTCTTCGGAGTCCTGGAGCGATATAACTCTCTGACGGGGACATTCTTCACCCCGGTTGAGAGATGGGCCTGGCACTGCACGAGCTGCATGAGGTCTCGGGGCTGGCATCAGGGGACATTCCTTATGAGGAATATGTCCCTACCACTAAGGAGCTCCACATTTTGGAAAAAGAGTTTCCCGCAATATATGAGACCTACTGGGAGGTGATGTGCCACTTCCACATCTGCGGCCAGATAACTACCTGGAGATCAGGAGGAGTCAAGCAGTTGTCTTGGGCTAGTTATCTGTTCAACAATGTTAGCAATAAAGACCTCCCGATAACCCGACTGGCTGCCAGCTCTGATAGGGAAATCGAAGACAGGATTGATCAGGCTCCGAACAGCTTCTACACCACGGAGTCGAACGAGGACGGTTTCGACCCGGACTTGGTTTTTGAAAGCTTTCACCATCAAGCCCGGACTCCCATCTCTAGTCGAGCACTGTTGGCGGGCTTCTTGATGCTGTGGTTGAAGCGTTGTGTGGTGCCCACACTGCCACACGAAGTTATTGTTGCCGACGTGGTGTACCCGGCGGTGCTCCTGGCTCATGGCAGCCCCATAGCTCTTCTTCCGGCTGTGGTGGCCGGTATTCAGAGTGGGCTACGGGCGTTAGCCAAGAATTTCTGCGAGCCCCCGAAGACTGTTGACCCCCATGGAAAGCCATATGTCGACTCAGAGGGGAATCCGAAGGTGAAGCGCCCTAACCCTCGGGTTGATGCCTTATACGTACCTCATGGCTTGGTACGTGATGCATTGCCCTTCTTTGATGACGGCGGCGCGTGGGGGCACGGTTCGTATCCCATTTGTGCAGCGGCTGGAACGTTCGGAGTGGCGTGACACCTACCTGTATTATATTAGGAAGTGTCTTTCCTGCGCCACGAACTACCAGCTCAACCGCTGCTTCCCAGACGTTCCTGGTGCGGCTTTCGGGGAGTTGTTCGCTGATATCGCTGGTCGGGATGACTTCACACAACTGCCTGCGGGAATCTTCTGGTGGTTGATCAACATCCGGCCGGGATATGTGATGTTCCGGCAAGGGACTTCCTGCACCATCGAGCCATACATGCCGAACCGTTTTGCCCGACAGTTTGGCTACGATCAACTCTATGTCGGGAACCCCAATGCTCGGCTCGCCTTCGAAGGGAACCTGTTCGAGGGTGCTCGGGCTTGGTATTACAGTGTGGCTGGGGGGACGGGAGCAACATTCCGTCTACCCAACGAGACGCCCAAGTGCCGCACGAGCTTCAGCTTCTGCGCTTGGTACTTCCAAGCCAGCCAGGCACCAGACCTTGTTCCGGAGTCTTCATGCCTTGAGAGCATCAATGCACATCTCGAGGCCAGGTCAGAGTCCGGTAAACGTTCGAAGCTTATCGACCAGTATCTGAAGGCTTATAAGGAGGTCAAGAGACGGTCGAGGAAGGAGCCACAAGCAGCGAGGGCGGAGCCGCGACCGGCAAGGGCAGAGCCTCGAACGACAAGGGCTGAGCCACCAGCCACGAGGGAGGAGCCGCGGGCAAGGAGGTCTAAGCAGTTGGCGAGCAAGCGTAGTCGACGCTCTGCTTCTATTGCTGAGCCTGCCCCAAAGAAGGTTCGGAGGGACTTAACAGCTGAAGTCTCCCAATTCGGAGATATCTCTGCTGGAGTTGAGGCTCCTCCTGAAGACATCCCTGTTAGGGTTGAGGAGCCGTCGGAAGATGAAGATTTCCCCACCCTAGTCCGTGCTCCTAGGTCGCGCAGTAAGACCGTGGAGGAAGGGGAGCTTGTTGACGAGTCCACCGCCGCCGAAGATGACGAGTCAGTGGAGGTTGACATAATGACTGGAGGGGATGTTGAGATTGTAGGCATCTCAGTTCAACCCGAGCCTTCTTCTGCTCATGATGTGAGGGACGAGGCACGGCAGCCGGGGTCTCCTAGCATCTTCATTTCCAGTCTTAGGGCAGTCGACCCTAGTCCTACCACTGGGGTAATTGGAGGTAAGGCTCCTGTTGCGGAGCTTCCTCGCGTTGCGCTGTCGTCTTCTTCGATATCGGGGGAAAGCGCCTTTGAAGACGAGACCGACTATGGCGATGAACCCGCTCTTCCTGATCAGAGCAAATTCTTCCACATCTCGGAGGAGGAAATATATGGGGGCGAGCCATCGACTGCACCATCGCTGGCGATTATCCCTACTGAAGGTACTCTTCCCATCTTCTGTCTAATTTTCTCTTTGCATATTGAAGAGGATGTTTTATCATTCTTCTTTCACGCTGCAGGGCCAGCCGGAGACGCCGACGCTACAACCTCTTCGCGTGTTGAGGAGATGGTGAAAGAGTTGACCCAGCCTGAGAGGATTGAGGTCTCGGCTGCTGAGATACCCTCAAAGGGGCAGCTGTTGAGATCGGGGAGCCTTCCACTCTGCCAGAAGAGGAAGGAACCACTGAGGCTGAGGAGGCTCTCACTCTGCCGGGCGAGGAGGTTACTGCTGAAGCGGGGGAGACTTCCATTCCGCAGGATTTGACGTCTCTGGACCTCCAACCTGGTAAGGCAGCTCTGATGCTTTAAATGTTTCGCTTTTCTACCATTGTGGCTAACATCGCGATAACTTGCAGAGAGGACCGAGGGGGTTCAGGTGGAGGGTCCGATGGTTGGCACCCTTCCAGAAGGCCATACAGCTCAGGTCTCGGTGGAGGTTTCTGAGGAGGTCGTGCTTACCACTCCCTCATTGATCGTGGAGGCTCCTGCAGAGGTAGTACCTCCGGAAGTGTCAGCGGCCGGTCTAGCTCTTGCCGTCTCGACGGCCAGCACGACTCTTGTGCGAGAAGATCCGCCTTATATCCCCTGTCCTGTGACAGAAAAGGGGTCGGGAAGCTTCCTAGGTGGTGAAGGCATGGGGGAACTGGCACGTCAGATGGTGCAGCAATTCTTCGCTTCGATGGGATCATGTATTGATCTCATCTTACGTGGAAACAGCTCGTTCCAATTTGCCCAGACGCTTCTTAAAAATCTGGCCGTGAACGTTGAATTAACCGGAGGCCCTTCACTTGCCAAGGCGTGTCTGCAGGTGGTAGAGCAACTGGGAGGCTACCTGCAGGAGCTGGAGTCCTTGGAAGATACTGGCTCTTTTAGTGAGGCCCAGGCCACCCTGACTAGGCTCCTAGCTACTCAAGAACAAGAGCGACAGGAGGCGGAGGCACAAATTGCTGCAGAGGCCCGCAGCCTTGAATATTCCCAGGCTGAATGTCAAAGACTAACTGCCAATTCAAGGGAATCCGAGCTTACCATGCAGAGCACTGAGCAAGTCATCATCAGTGCTCGTGACACCATTGCCAAGGCTCGGGACACCATTGCCAAGGCGGAAGCTGTGCTTGCGTTCAATGAGAAGAAGCTCGTTACCATCAAAGAGGAGCTTGAGGAGCAACAAGCTGCTAAGGCGCGAGCTGAAGAGAGTCTGTCTCTACACTCTTCCAGGGTGGAATCTCTGCGAGCGCAGCTGGCTGCAAAACCCTTCCTATCTGAAGAGGAGCTGCGGGTCCAAGCCATGGTGGAGGCTGAGAAGGCGCGTCAGATCAAGATGCATCATCTCAGGGAACAAATCCGTTCCTTGGCGAGCCAGGACGTTTAGCCTTCTTTCTTTTTCCCCTCTCTTTTTTTTTTTTTTTGTAAAGAAGAGGACACTCTGCTCACCAAGAGTGTTTGTATCTACTTTTATCATTTTTGAAATAAAAGTATGAAAAATTTTATCCCCTTCTTCTTTGCGTTGCTGTGGATGAATCCACCTGGCTGTGAATGCTAGACTTAGGTAAGACTAAGTTCTTTCAATGAGACGCGGCGTCGGCTCTAAGTCTTCTTGATGAGACGCAGCATAGAGGCAGCATAGAGTGAAAACGCGGCCTCCGAACGCAGCGTCAATCACAGGGTGAGACGCGGTTCTTAGTTCATGAGAACTTAGGCAGGACTAAGTCCTTTTGACAAGACGCAGCATCAATCCATAGGGAGACGCGGCCATCATTGTTTCATGAGACGCGGCATTCATTCAGGGAGACGCGGCTCTGAATAACGCGGATCTGCTTCTGCGAAGAAGGAAGCGGATCAGGCAGACGCGGGAGACGCAGCCAGTCCTTTTGACAAGACGCAGCATCAATCCATAGGGAGACGCGGCCATCATTGTTTCATGAGACGCGGCATTCATTCAGGGAGACGCGGCTCTGAATAACGCGGATCTGCTTCTGCGAAGAAGGAAGCGGATCAGGCAGACGCGGGAGACGCAGCCTTGTGCCTTTCCCTTAATTCAAAAATGGATTAAGTGCTCTCTGAGGGGACGCGACTTTGACTCGCGCGGGCATCTTTCTGGGACGCGGATGTGTGGATAGTTCTTCAATCCGCGTCTGGGTGTAAACTCCCAGGCGTTACATACAGCCTGTCATAGGGATTTGGTGTGATCTTTAAATATCAGATGCGGATTTTCCGCTTTGTTTCCCGAAGCAGTTGTCCACGCGTCGGCTGCTGATTGGGCTTGAGTATTGATTCTCTTAAACGAGAAACCAGTGCGGGCGGTTGGAGATCAGCGCCAGCGGCGGTTCTCGAAGCAGCGTTACACGCGTCCGGCCCTTATTGGATCTTGGCAGTGGTGCAGTTATTAATGCCGGCGGTTCAGATTACGGGGCCATTAATCGCTATTATCAGGAGTTGCCTATAAATAGGGCGCCCCTTCTCCCTTCAATCCTGCCTTTGGACTATTTTGTTTTTGAAAGAGAGAGCGCTTTGAGAACCTTCATCTTCCTCAGCGAATTGTCTCCATGGATGAGGAAGGCTCTGAAGATGACCCAGGGCTTTTAAGCTCCTGTTTGGTCTCTTTAGGAGAAAACAACTCTTTGCCTTGTGACCGCGTTTGCGTCCTGGTGCAGAGAGTACAACTCTTGATAGAGGTCTCCACGGGTATGCCGTTCGTTTCACCATGACATTTTAGATTTACCATGGCCTGTACCTTGGCTTCATGTCATCTGGACCCCCTCATGAAGTCTGCATTGGTGCACTCCTTCTGGAATTTGTACCATAGACCTGAACTTCTCCGGACGCGCGTGCAGGAATCTTTGGCACTTGGCGTTGGCGCGTTTTATGGCTTATGCCTTAGCGCGTTTCATGGCCAATGCCTTGGACGAATTCCAAAAAAGGTTTCAGACCCGCACCTTGCAACTCCTGTTCATGGAGATGGCAATTTTCGGCGTCTGTGCCTTTTCGGCGTTTGTGCTCTTTGACCTAGGCGCAGAATGGGACCGCGTTTTGATTCGCGTTTGTCTCTGCTGACGCAACAGTTTGGCTTGCTGCGCGTGTCATTCCTGCGTCTTGGCAGACTGCATGGATCATTCCCGCGTTTGGCTGACTGCGTGGATCATTCCCGCGTTCGCCTCTGCTGACTTAGTTTTTCTCTGTTTACACTAAGTTGCAGATTGTTCTTATTCTCTCTTTTTGTTCCTTGCAGGTTTGCTGGGCCTTGGAAGAATACTTCGGTCGGCGAACTCGTTCAACGTTCACCTATGAGAGAATATATTATGGTCCTCGTCACCTATAAGAGAGTATATTACATCTCTGACGAGGACCCAACCCTCGCCAAGGTCTCTTCAGATCTGGTGCAAGAGACGGATAGGCTGAGTATCGGCGAGGGTGGTCCGGCGGTTACGGTGGCGGATGAGATCCTCTTCCTCTCCCTACCCCAGAAGTGACATCAAGGACATTCCGTTGGATGGCCTGCTGGGGAAAGGGATGGTGATGAATGCAGGACTCTCTGCTGCCGCTGGACCTAGTGGAGGGTGGCATCCTTTGTGATGACTCCTAAACTTCCTCTCTCACCCCAAGAGTGACTCCATGTTTGTTGGATGGTCTACTAGGGAAAGAGACGCGCCTGAACGAAGGGTTGCAGGACCTTCTGTTGCCACCGGACCTCAAGAACACCATTGCTCTTGGCTTGGTCAGCTAGGGCGCTTTCGAAGTTGGCGTCATGCATCAAAGTGCAACCGGTTCCAACAGTCGCCACTTCTTCAGACATCATGCACTTAGGATCAGATGCGGCTTCAAGGAGTGAGTACGGCCTCAGAGAGAGAGAGGGACTTCTTTGTACTCCTTAATTGTAACACTCAATCTTATTGTATAAGAGAGCGTTTTGTATCACTTTCATGTGTTTGGATATGAATAAAAGTGACACTTTTCTTTTTGCCTCTTTCTGTTGTCTTGAATGTTTTGTTTTAGAAGCAAAAGAATGATTTTGGTGGACCCGCCACTTTATAAAAGAAAGTGATAGGGGGAATGCGTGCTCCCAGAGAAGGTGAACTTTTGTCAAGTGTCTAGGATTGACTTGATTCAAGGTCAGCTGGGGAATTTGATAAAACATTGTCAGTGGTGTAATGTTAACCTAACAATGTCTTTAGGTGGACCTGTTATTCTGTTGAAGAGAATAACAAGTGAAACTAGACCCGCGAGGAATCTAGTAAAGCTTTCACCGTTAGAGGTGTGATATTAACTTAACGGGTTGGAGATAGTCTTGTCAGAAGTGTGGTGTTAACTCGACAAGGATGTGAGTCAGAGGTGTGATCTTAACTTAACTCAGAATGTCACTGTCATAGGTGTAATGTTTAACTTAACAGTGAGGTAATGCTAGAGGTGTGATGTTGAACTTAGCATTGGTCATCTCGACTTAGACGAAGAAGTCGAGGAAAGGTCATGGCCATAGGTGTATTGTTGAACTTAGCGATGACTCGGATGCTAGAAGTGTAGTGTTAACTTGGCATCGTCCATTTCAGCTTCGATACGGAAGTCTGAAGAAAGGTGACTATCAGAGGTGTGATATTAACTTGACAGGCACTCGATGTACTGCTTAGAGGTGTAATGTTAACTTTAAACAGTAGTTTTGTCAGAGGTGTGATATTAACTTGACAAGAATTGCTTGCGATAGGAGCAATTTGAGGACCTGTCATTCTATTGATGAGAATTGACAAGTGGAATTTGAAGTGCCAGAGGTATAGTGTTAACTTGGCAAATTTGAGAGTTTGTTACTCTATGCAGAGTTAACAAGCAAGGTTTATACTTGACAAAGAGTATTCATTACCAGAGGTATAGTGTTAACATAGTAATGATTGCATTTTGTGGTCCTACCATTCTATGGATGAGAATTGGTAAGGGATTTTTGGAGGGAAGAGTGGAATCAAGTCCACTTAGGATTTTTAGCAAACCCTCAGCTATCAACGGATTTGAGATGCCTTTACCAACTACCGTTTGAGTTGGGCTAGCCATGCTATTCCCCTCAGCATGATGAGTTGTCGAAGACTTATGTTGGACTTAAAAGCCAACATTTTCTTCTATCCTTAGCCGTCGGAGGCGTCGGATCAAGCAGGAACGTGTCCCTTAGGATTTTTAGCAAATCCTCAGCTGTCAACGGGTTTGACATGCCTTTACCAACTACCGTTTGAGTTGGGCTAGCCATGCTATTCCCCTCAGCATGATGAGTTGTCGAAGACTTATGTTGGACTTAAAAGCCAACATTTTCCTCTATCCTTAGCCGTCGGAGGCGTTGGATGTTCCGATCAGAGGTGTATTTTTAACTTGATCGGTGGAAGAATGCCATCTAGGGATAGTATTTCTTCAGGAATTTGCCATTGATTGGCATCATGAGTGTATCGCCATTTGAGGTTATGAGGCGATACGATCCATTTGAGTAGACTGACTCTACTACAAACGGTCCTTCCCATTTGGGTTGGAATTTTCCTTTCGTCTTGTGCGTCATGACCATGGGTCTTCGGACGGCTAAGACGAGGTCGCCTTTCTTGAAAGTTCGGGATTTGACTTTCTTGTTGAAGGCTCTGGTGATACGAGCTTGGTAAAGCTCGATTTGTTGTTGGGCCTGCAGACGCTTGTCGTCCAAGGCTTCCAATTCTTGGAGTCGCTGTCGATGCTTCTCCTCTGTTGTCATTTCCGCTGTCAAGGCGACGCGAAGAGATGGAATTTGGATTTCCAGTGGAAGGACGGCTTCGCATCCGTACACCAAGGAAAATGGCGTGGCTTTAGTTGGGGTTCGCACAGTCGTGCGATAGGCCCATAAGCATTCGCCCAACTTATCGTCCCAGTCTCGTTGACTTTTCGAGACGAATTTCTTGAGAAGCTTGCCAATAGTCTTATTGAAAGCTTCTGCGAGGCCGTTAGCGGGCGGATAGTATGCCGTTGATGACACACTCTGGATTCTGAACTTGGCGCAGAATCTCTGAAAAGCCTGGCTGATGAACTGGGGTCCATTGTCATGGACAATCCGCCGAGGCACACCGAAGCGGTAAATAACGTGATGTTTCACGAACTTGATCACGTTAGAAGATTTCACCTCTTTCAAAGGGATAGCTTCGACCCACTTTGAGAAGTAATCGGTTATCGCTAGGATGAACCGATGTCCCTTTGATGATGGTGGGCTGATAGGACCAACCACGTCCATCCCCCACATTTCGAACGGCCAGGTAGAGGTCGTAGAGTGGAGGTATCCTGGTGCTTGATGGATGAAATCGCCATGTATTTGACAGGCGTGACATCTTTTGGCATAGGCAACAGCATCGGCAACCATCTTGGGCCAGTAGTAACCCAATCTTTGGAGTCGGTTTGCCAGCTTCGGGCCAGGTTGATGAGCTCCACACGTACCATCGTGGGCTTCTTTCAACACTTCGTGGGCTTCTTTTGATGAGAGGCACCGGAGCAGGATCCCGTCATGCGATCTACGATACAATGTTCGCGAAATCGCATTGTAGTAGAATTTGGAGGCTTTCCTTCGGATGGCAGCCGCCTCCCTGGTGTCTTCGGGCAAGATGCCGTACAAGACAAAATCAATGTAGGGGAATCGCCAGTCTTTAAGCTCTGGATCGGTTGACACTTCAAGTGTTTCCTTACCGCGACGATCTCCCGTTGACCTCTGGTAGTCTCCGAGGGGACTTTTTGGGCAGTATAGGTCGTGGCTATAGACGAATACCTTCTCCATTGCTCCGGCTGGAAGAGCTAAGGAGGCAGCAAGGGATGCAAGTGCATCTGCATGCGCATTTTGCTTGCGCGGTACATGGTCGATGTAGAAGTTTGAAAACCTCTCGGCCATGTGGATTGTCGCGTTGTAGTAGGGTACTAGATCTTCATGCCTGACCTCATACTCTCCGCGAACTTGGCTGACGATGAGTTTAGAATCACCGTATGCCTCGAGATTTTTAACGCCAATCTCATCGGCGAATTGCATTCCAATCAAAAGAGCGTTGTATTCCGCCACATTGTTGGAACAGGGCTCGGTTAACGAGATAGCTCGGGGAATCACGTAATTTTGTGGGGAGACGAGTACCACTCCTACCCCCGCTACTGTGTGTCCCTTGGGCTTGCCCTTGATGCACCGTCGAAGAAAAGTTGCCATACTTGACTTTCGAACGATGTGTCTGAGCTAGGCAGACTTCGGCGACCTCATCTGGGAGATCCTCGTAGAGTTTGGCTGCCCTGGGATCTGGGTGTTCAGCTAAGAAGTCCGCCACCGCTTGTCCTTTAATGGCTTTTTGGGTAGGAAGTGCATCTCGTATTGAGAGAGCAATATAGCCCATTTTGCCAGCCGGCCATTTAGTGAAGAAGGCTTTGTCATAAGTAACCTCAGGGGGTTGACTTTGGATATGACATTTATGGTTTGGCCCACCAGATAGTGTCGCATTTTCTGAATGGCGAACACCAGTGCCAAACATTCCTTCTCGATCGGGTTATACCGATGTTCGGCTCCGATCATCGTTCTACTTAGGTAGTAGATTGCTTGTTCTCGCCCCTGGTCATCATTCTGAGCTAGTAGAGCTCCCAAAGAATGATCCATTGATCGGACGTACACCAGGAAAGGCTTTCCGGATACCGGAGCTGCAAGGACTGGTGGTTGGGTGAGGTAGTGTTTGATCTCCTCAAACGCTTTTGACAAGCGTCGTCCCAAATGAACGAAACACCCTTTTTCATCAGCTTGGCGAAGGGTTGGCATCTCCCGGAAAGGTTTGATATGAATCTGCGGATGTACGCCAATCGTCCTTGTAATCCCCTGAGCTCCTTGAGGCTTCTGGGGGGTTGCATCTCTTGGATAGCGCGGACTTTCTCTGGATCCAAATGGATTCCTGTGGAAGTCACAACAAACCCTAGGAATTTGCCACTGGCTACCCCCAGGAAGGACTTGGTGGGGTTCATCTTCAATTGATGAGCCCGCATGATGTCGAAGACCACCCTCAGGTCTGCTATGTGATCACCTTTAGTGCGGCTTTTCACCGCGATGTCGTCGACATAACATTCCACCGTTTTGCGTATCTGCCGATGGAAAATGGCATTCATGGCCCTTTGGTAGGTTGCCCCAGCATTTTTCAGACCGAAGGGCATGACGGTGTAGCAATATACCCCTAGAGGTGTCCTGAAGGAGGTGTGCTTTTCGTCATCGGGATACATCTTGATTTGATTATATCCTGAGAACCCGTCCATAAAGGACATTCGCTCGAATCCACAAGTATTGTCAATCATGACATCTGTGATTGGCAATGGGAATTCGTCTTTGGGGCAGGCCTCGTTTAGATCACGGAAGTCGATGCAGATCCGGATCTTCCCGTTCTTCTTGGCGACGGGGACGATGTTGGCTACCCAATCGGGATGCTGTTCCTCCCTGATAAAGCCGGAGTCAATAAGCTTCCTGACTTCTGATTGGATTGCCTCCATTATCTCTGGACGGAACCGTCGCTGCTGTTGTTTAACAGGCTTCATGTCCGGATTGATGTTGAGGCGATGCATAGCCACTTGAGGATCAAGTCCAGGCATGTCCTCATAATTCCAGGCGAAGACATCTATATACTCTTGTACAAGAGATATTAAATCTTCTTCTCCGAAGGTGACAGGCCGTCACTTATGAAGATGGGTTTAGGATTGGCTTCATCTCCTAGGTTGACTTGAACAACCTTGTCTTCTGTGGGTGGCTCACGCTGTTCAAAGCGGATGTCCCAAAGAGCATTCAAATGTCTGATCCAAGGGTCTGTATCAGATTGGATCATTTCTTCATCTTCATCCTCCATATGGCTTGTCGAAACCATGTTTACTGAAAGCCCTTTGAAGATGTTGCCGACACTGACATCTGATTCCCACGACGACGTGTCTGATGAGCAGTCATGACTTGACAGTCTCTCCGAATCAGAGGCTGATGGCACTGGGGTTGATATATAGCCCAACCCCCGGCGCGTCTGATGATAGTAATCAGGGGTTTTCCCTTTCGGTACAAAGGATCGAAGCAGTGTTCTTCTTCCTTTTCCGAAGTTCAACCCAGGCCTGTTGGTTAGATCATACCCCATGCGCTTCATCATCTTGAGCGTTTTCGGTTCATAATGATCGAACTGAGGGGATTCATCCTCACCTTCCGATTCTTCGTGGGGCATTGGTTCAGATGCGATTCGCCCAAAAAGTATTGGTCTTTGGCCTTTTCGTCTGGCTGGAACCATGAATACAGACTCTTGCGCGTCTCCATTATCCTGGTACGTCCCGAAGGATGATTTCACCGGTACATGCAAAGATGTCAAAGCATCTATTGCCGACCAGAGGTCATCGTCCACGTCGGTAGTGGTATCCGACGGTATTGAATCGGAAACATACACAGGAAAATACGCAAAATCTAAATCTTCATTAATGTACCAACCACCCGCATCGTCGGTGGTATCAACATCGAGCTTATTAGTGCTCTTTACAAGTGGTTCCAACTCCCACAGGCACTCTTCTTTCTCAGGCTCAATGTCAGCTTCATTACCAGAGTCTGGCTCCTCTGGTTGTGGGGTTCATTAGTCTCCTCCGGATCCTGATATAAGAGGGAGTCCGTGAAATAATTTTCAACCCCTTTAAACGGATGCCTTTCGGCAATCAACGTTCGGACCTGTCCACTCTCGTCAATGTATTTCATGACTTGGTGGAGAGTAGAGGGAACGATGGAATTGCGGTGAATCCATGGTCGTCCCAGCAACAGGTTGTAGGAAGTGTCCGCGTCAATGACGTAACACGTCACTTCCGACTTGAGGCTCCCGATCTGGCATTTGAGCTTGATCTTCCCCATCGGGCGGGAGCTGTTGGCATTGAACCCGTAAATAGTCGTCTGGGTAGGGCTCAGACGATGGGTAGGAATGCCTAGAAACTGCATAACCGGCGAGGTATGATGCTTAGCGCAGACCCTGGGTCTACCTGGATGCGGTTCACCTCGGATGACCCAATATACCCTGTGAAGTATAGGGGTCGGTCATGCTTCCCTTTAACCTGCATGTCGTCTGTTGTGAAGGTGATGCAGGGAGCATTTGGGGAGGTGTGGAGGCAATCCTCTACATCTTCCTCCCTTGGCACGCGGGTCATAAAGACCTCAGCATTGCCAAAGCTTCTTGTAGAGCCTCTCTGGTTGACTTTGATAGCCTCAGGAGCTCATACAAGGTGATGCGTGCCGGGATGTTGGCTAATTGAGCCAAGACATCAAAACTGTAAGGTGTCGAGGATCCTTCCGTTACACCTTTCGCAAGAACTCGAGAAAACCGAGTTTCTTTCTGTTTCTCCACAGGTGGTTTCGTGGAGGGCTTGGCTGGTTCTACGGCTGGTTGCGGAGAAGCCGCTGCTGTCTCGCCGTACTGCTTCAAGTATGCCTGTCCTGAACGGGTCCCCGCCGTAGGTTGGCTGGGCTCTGCGGCCAGGACTATTGTCTCCTCTTCTGAGTCAGTCAGCGAGGGAACATCAGTGTTCGCTTCTCGAGAGGAGGCGCATATCACATGGCAAGATGAAGCCTTCCCTTTGCCTTTGGACTTCCTGTTGGTCACAGTCGTCCATTGTTGCTCGTCGACGAGGTCAGGGTGGACCCACATGATTTCCCCTCGAGGTGTAGGGACGGGTACCAAGCCTTTCTCCTGCTGCTGATGAGGGTCTGTGTTGACCACCCTCAGTTCTCCTTTCGGGACAGAGATCACCCCACGGGTGTGTCGGGGTCGTGTCCCAAACTGGAGAATCGACGTCATGTTGGCCGTCATCTTCTTCTGCTCCGGTCGGAGTTTTAATACCTCCGCGTCAATCAGAGCTTGAAGGATGTCCTTAAAGACGTAGCAGCTTTTGGTAGGATGTCCGAGCATCCTGTGGTATAAGCAGTAGGTGGGATTGTCGGTCTTGCCGACTTCCTCCGGGCGCCTAATTTCAGGGAGCTTCAGTCGATTGCTCTTGTTGAGTAGCTTGAAGAGCGAATCGACGTGTTCCTCCTTGAAGGAATACTGCTTGTTGGGGCGTGGCTGGCTTGAAGAGCCACTTGCCCTGCCTGTTTGAGGTTGGTGGGAGATTTGGTCTCCGTCGCCAAATTATCCTTCCGCTTCGTTGGAGGGAGGTGTCTGGTGCACGCCTTGTCGACCTCTCTGGCCTGGGCTTGCCTTCTTCCGCTCTGACGCGGGCGACAATCTCCTCAGCCTGTTCACCTTGCTGGACTAATTGTTTCCAGGTGCGGCTTTCAGCAACTCCTATTTGAGCAAGGAGTGAGGTTTGGAGATTATGGCGACATGTTTCCACCAGGGTGGCCTGGGTCATGCCGCTTGGACATCGGAGTGCCATGTTCCGAAATCTTTCTACGAAAGACTTGACGGACTCTCCCTTTCGCTGTCTTGTAGCTAAAAGGGTAGGCATTGTGACTTCGGAGTCGTCTTCGAAGAAGCGTGTCAAGAACAGCTTCTCTAGATCCCCCAGTTCTTGATAGAACCCTCCGGGAGCTTCATAAACCACTCAAAAGCCAACCCTTTCAGGGTGCCGATGAACAGTCGCGCCAGGATGGCGTCATTATCTACCACGTTCCCGGTCTGGGATTTGAAGTAGTAGATATGCTGGTTGGGTGACCCCTTCCCGTCGAATGCTTGGAGGGTTGGAGCCTTGAACTTAGGAGGGTATGGAACTAAGTCCCACTCAGCCGGATAGGGCCGGACCACTCCTGCTTCTTGGAGGTCCTTGCGATTGGCAAGGGCCTCGAGGCGTCGTTCCAATTGACTCACCCTCTTAGCATGAGTCTTCTCCTGGTCTTGGTCGCTTCTTGCCGTGCGACGAGGGCTTGGACACATCCGAGGTAGATCGTCGTGTCTCGTCAGAAGATTCGGAGGGTGGGCTTCCTCCCTTTCTCCCTTTCCCCTTCGGCCTTCTAGGAGGAGATCTCGCTCTTTCTTCAAGCAATTTCTCAAGCATATGCTTGAGGGAGTCAATGGATCTCTGTTGAGAGGCGATTATATCCATCTGGTGCTTCTGCGTCTGCTCTAAACGCCTGGTCGTCTCCTCAGGAGTGTCGGCCATGTAGGCGGAAGCCTCCTTCTCGACGGAAGAGTTTGAAGCCTGCGACTCCACTATAGCGGAGTGAGAACCACCCATTCTAATGCCGCGGGCTAAGGCATTATAGTCAATTGGGGGAATGGCCCCTGTCCGGGTGCGAGTGTGTTGATAACCCCCTCCGGTTCAGAGTCAGATTCCTCTGAGTTGACCATTAGTTGTTTTCCCTTGCTTCTGCTAGTCATGTTTGCAGTAAGCTCCGGGTATTCAACATCTGAGAAGGTTCTCCTCCTGTGGGAGCGTCTTCTCTTGGCTGACGGGGGAATCAGGGTCAGCTGTCTAATTAAAGACGGCTGGTGCACGCCTGACTCGCAATGGCATCCAGAGAGCATCTGGATGAGCTGTTGACAGCAGCATGGAGAAGTGGTCTGATTGGCACTCCTTTTCCTTGTCAAATAATCCCTCAAATCTGTGGGAGGGGGATTAAAGAGACTGGTCTCGCAACGTCGACGACGGGAGACAGTCATGTGCTGTTCAGCCTGGACACAGGTTTCAGAAACGCGGCTGTTGCGTCGCGGCTGCGTCACGCGCGTCTGGCGTCTCTGTTGATATGAGACGCGACTTTCGCGTTGCTGTCTGCTGCGTTGGAGCAGGGAGACTTGGGAGAGAGTGGGCTGCTGGGCCCCACGCCTATGGGCGCGTGCTTCCTGTGTTTGACAAGACGCAGAAGCTTCGCTTTGGCGTTTGGCAAGTTGGTCTTCAGAAGGCTCAACTTGGGGAGTCTCGCGTTTGGGTCGCCAAACACGGACCTCTCGCACTGGACGAGGTGCGGGCAAGGCATCGGATCGTATGCTGCGTTCAACCCCAGTCAGAAAACCAACGGTTCCGACCGAGTGTTGACGCGCGCGTCTTCTCTGTCGACGCTCGGCATTCCGATTGCGCCGTGGAGGAAGAGAGAAGCCAACAACTTCCTGGTTTGTAGAACCAGGGGTGTTTGCCACGCGGGTCTCCTGAGAGACGCTGACGCGGGCGTTCTGTGCGACACGGTCGATCGCACCAGTAGATGTGCCGGGGACCACGCGGGCCTTCAGAGAGGCGTTGGCGCGTGTGCTCTGCGCGACGCGGTTGATCGCAGTAGTAGTAGAGGTGTCTGAGGTTACGCGGGCCTTCTGGGAGGCGTCGGCGCGTGAACCAAACTTGGCACAGTGGGCAGCAGGAGCACCCGACAGAGCCTCAGATTGGGCTTCAGGGGGCTGTCCACTTGAGACCCTGCGGCAGACGCGGGTCTTTGGGCTCTTGGAGCCAGAAGAGAGGAACTCTTCATACTTCGCCTGGTCGAACTCGACGACGAGGGATTCGACCATTTTCCCCTTACGGAGAACGTCATCTTGCACCACGGTGCGCTCGTCAGTAACGAAAGTAGTCCCAGCGGAGTCGCCATCTCTTGTACGCGCCGGAAAATGTGGTGGTCGGAGAAAGTGGTTTTAGCTGTAAAAGATTTCTTGATTCAAGCGAAACGATTACAACCAAAAGAACTACTCTTCCCTCTTTTCCAGTTACAAGGGAGGGAGGATGTCTGAATCTTCCCTTTGTTTAAGGCTGGGTTCTTCGTGTGGCGATGGAGAGTGAATCTTGTTCTCCGTTGACCAGATGACCGTCCTGGACCGTCGGGGGTCTTCTCTTCGGTCGGTAGAAAGAGTAACTCAGCTCAGTCTACCAAAACTCTCAAAGAGGAGGTAGGCGAAGAGCGGCTAGTACTCAGTAAGCTCGCTGAAGGGTTTTTTTTTTCTCTCTCTGTCGTTGATCTCTCCTTTGATTGTCGTCCCTTTTCCTTCTCGTCGTCAATCGTCCCCTCCTTCAATAGTGACGGGACTATTTATAGGGTTTTTAGGGGGTGATCGTGCCCCCTGAAAACGCTCCACAATGAGGGCCACTTCATGCTACATGTGCGGTGACTGGCCCCTTATTTCGGGTAGTTGCAACTGAGACGCGGGCTTCGGGCCGACGCGCCTTGTTGCTGAGACGCGGGCTTCGGACCGACGCGCCTTGTTGCTGAGACGCGGGGCTTCGGGCCGACGCGCCTTGTTGCTGAGACGCGGGGCTTCGGGCCGACGCGCCTTGTTGCTGAGACGCGGGGCTTCGGGCCGACGCGCCTTGTTGCTGAGACGCGGGGCTTCGGGCCGACGCGCCTTGTTGCTGGAACTCTGCTTTCTTAGTAGCTTGTCTGTTGGATATTTTTAGACAGCCTACAGCTAGTTTTTCTAGCCTATAAAAAGGGGGGCTTATATGGACTGTTTTGAACAAGTTTTCAAGTGGGTTTTGGAGCTAGTTTTTTCTACTCTTTAAGAGGTTTTCTCCACTTGTTTTAGAGCCAAATACTTCATTCAAAAGGAGAGTTTATCAAGAGTTTTTAAAGTGATTTTCTTGTGTTTTCCTCCACAATTTCAATCCTTGTTTTTCTCACAAACACTTGAGCTATCCATTGATATATTCATCCTATAGGAGTGTTATTGTGAGATTTTTTTAGGTGATCAAAGTGTTGTGATCACCAAAGACTTCATCTTTGTTTTGAGGAGGCGGACTTGCGGGTTTGCGGTGTTTTGAGTTCTTGTGTGAACTCTTTGTAGAGGGTGCGGCCTCGGTGAGCTAGTGGCTTGCGGTGTGTTCTTGAAGAACAAGATAGGGACTAGAGAGTCCAAAGAGCTTGTAGGTGTTGCGGCACAAAGTGATCCAGTGGGATCGATTTTAGTCTCCTTCATAGTGTTGAGGCAGGGGGACGTAGAGCAAGTGTGCTCGAACCTCGAAACAAATCTCCTGTGTTTGTGATTGCTCTTCTCTTTCTCTTACTTGTTTATATCTTGCATGCTTATATTGTCATTATCTTTATATGCTTGATATACATTGTGTGCTTAATTGTTATATGCTTGGGGATTGTTTGCTAACACTTGTATTTAATCAAGAGAGCCAACACGACACCTCAACTCTTATCTAGAGGAATCTTGAGGAGTTAGTCCAGAGCCCTTCACGGGGAATCCGGCTACACTCTTGTGTTATACGTGGTGTTTGTTTTAAAGAAGTTTTTAGTTTGCATTAATAAGTTTTAATTCCGCATTAATTGACCATTAGATTAGCTAGTCACCTATCCACCCCCTCTAGGTGATTACACTTAACACTTGATCACCCTCAAACACCCTCACTAATAAAGCTCCTATAAGTTAGATATGGCTATAAAAAGCTCAAGCTTGTGTGAGAAAAAACAAGATAGATGTGAAAATTGAAAACTCAAAAAAAAACCTTTGAAAAACTCAAGAGAATCACTCTTGATAAACACTCTTTTGATATGAAAGTTTAGCCCAAAAAACTTGTTGAAACACTTCTATTGGAGATTGGTAAATGGCTCTTTAAAACTCTCCAAAAATCTTATTTAAAATTATTCAAAACAGCTCCCTTTTATAAAGCTATAAAAACTAGCCGTTGGGGCAAATCCCCAGGACAGATGACCTGTCGGTCGACCTGCCAACGGTCATATTATGACCGTTGGGGTTGTCGGTCGATCGCACCCAGGTCTTGACCTATCGGTCAACCGATCGGTCGATCGAGGCTAGAACTAGGAGCACTGCTCTCTAGTCAGTCGACCGCTTTGTCGACCTGGGTTAGATCCTGAGAGTAAACTCTCTGGATCGGTCGACCGTCCGGTCAACCGGCCCTCAAGCCAGGACTTGTGCACATCTCTATGCACATCGAACGCCACTCGATCGACTGACTTCGATCCAGTTAACCGGTCGGTCGACCGCCAGAAGCCGAGGTCAGGGTTAATGGGGATTAAAACTCAGTTTTTTAAAATCCGTTGAAGTACCATAAATCACATAAAATTCACAAAAATTAGTTCATTGAAATACTTTGAAATCCAAATATGTGTGATCAAAAATCAACGCATATTACAAATAAGTTGAACTATTTTTGTGATAAAGAAATTCATCTTTATACAAAAATCGATATTTTTCAAAAATCAACTTTGAAATGAAAAACCGATATTTCCAAAACTTGTTCAAATACAAAGACATGATATTAAAACTCATATGAAGTATAGCGTGTATGGATATGATCCAAATACACATATAAAATGAAATATCTATGTTTCTGACAATAAGCTCTAAAATAAGTTTTGATAAATACAAAACTTAAACACTTTATATAGAAACATCAAATAAGTTTTTCTAAATATTTGAGCCATCAATGTGTAAGGATGAAATCCAAAACACATATAAAACATGTTACGTTTTTTTTAAAGATATCTCCTTTAAAGCTCAAATTGCAAAGCAGTATTTTCTAAAATCAAAACTATTCTTATGAAAACACCTATAGATTTTGTGTGTGTGTGTGCATGAGCTTGAGCAATCCACCACTAATCTATCCTATATTTTATCTAAAATATAAAATCTTAACACATGCAAACATAGACTCAAGTCTTGAAAATTTTCTATATAAAATCTTTTTCTCCATCTTAACTTGGTCCAAACCTTGATCCAAAGAGCTAGAATCCTCTTGAGTACTTTATGTGATCTTGATGAGCTAGCTCTTGAATCAACACCTGCTAGCTTCAAAATTAGACTTCGAATCTTTTGTTGAAGCTAAACACTGACTAAGATCTTGATTAAATATCTGAAACTAAATGACACGAGATCATTAGTACTATAACTACACGAATGAGTTATCATAAAAACTAGAGTGAAGAGCATTTGGGCCAATAGTCTCTCCTTTTTGATGATGATAAAACTCATGGAGTTATATATGATTGGATTAAAGATAAGCTTTATAGAAGCTCTCACTTAACTCATGCATAGCATAAACAATAAGGATATTCAACAAAAGCTCATAAACTAAATAAATATATGTGCATAAATAATAAATAGTTAACATGCATATAAACTCTAAATTCTTGTCCCTTTTTTTGTCAATTCATCAACAGGGGGCGAAGGCAAACAAACAATAAAGATGTATACGTAATATACATTCATGAAGAGGAGAGACCTTAAGTTAGCTTCCCCGCATACATACATTACATGAAAAAGGGATGACTAGACCCTAACCCACATAAAGCATAATATACAGTGTATAAGCGGAGATATTAAGCTTCCCCTATACATGTGTACCACATAAGAAGAGAGATCAAGCTCCTCAATATGTAAGATACACTCAATATGAATCTATATATAGAGAAGATGTTAAGGTCTCCTTGGATATAAGAAATACATATCAAACATTTGAAAATTTTTGAGATCATTTTTAAAACAAATTTTGAAATTTCCTGAAGTCAACAAAATAAATTTTGATACTAATTTAAATCAAATTATAGTTGACAAAACAAATGTTTGTATCACTTTTAGATAAATAAAATTATTAAGATACCAATAGTCAATTTTGATACCAATTGAATGTGAAATTGATATCAATTGTAAAATAAGCACAATCTAAATCACATATATGTATGTATGAAAATGAAACTACCACTTGAAATTGAAGCATACATGATTAAGTTTTACTTGCACATAAGAATACAGAATTTTAGAACTTAAGAATAGAATGTGCAAGTACTCAATTTTACCGCTATAGCAAGTGGATATGCGGGTCGCGATCCATAAGGAGGGACTAGCGATGGAAGCTTTTTAGTAAGTTCTCTTTTATGCTACAATGAATTGTTAAAGTTCATCTTTTGTTCTTAAAAGAAAAGAGAAAAATAAGTTACAATTAAGCTAAGAAAAAAGTGGTAGATTGAGAAGGTGGAGAAAATAGAAAATGGGATTATACAAAGAAGTTAAAAAAAGAGTGATAAAATAGTTGGGAGATTATAGTGTTCTAAACTAAAGAATTAAAAGAAAGAAGCTAAAAATTACTTACATCTTTAGTGCTCATATACCTTGGATCCTAACTATGACTTACCTAGTCTTTTAAGGCGATCAAGCATGGCATGTAAGATCTTCCCTATTCCCGATTTATACTATAAATAAAAGGGCAAGCTAAACTAACAAAAAAACGGTCGTTCATCACCATAGGCCATCAAGGGTACTTGCAATGGCGAAGTAGTCTAGAAGCTATCGGATTCACTTGGATTGCAACACATCAGTGGAAAATAAATGAAAGTAAGAGTAAAGAAGAAAAAGAAAGTTCGATTCGATTCAAATAATAATGAAAGAAAAGACTTACTTATATCGGTGTCACCCTCAATACAAACTTGTTCTCATTCCTCCATGATACTCGTCTCTTCTCTCAGTTATATAAAGAAAACTAAAAATTACTTAAAGAAGAAAAATAAAAACCTACACTAAAAGAACGAAAAACTAGCCTAAAATCTTGAAATCACCTAGAAGGGGGTGAATAGGTGATAATGCTAATCGATGCACAATTAAAAATGTTATGATGCAACGATCACCCAAAACAGGACTAGAAGCCGAATACCCTGTGAAGGGCTCTGAACTCCTTCCTCGTGATTCCTCTAGATAAGAGTTTGAGGTGCATATTGCAATCTTGTTGTATGAGTATTTGATTGACAATATGAATATAAAACAAGTGTATATAGCAATGAATATGAAGAGCAAGTACAATGTTGCAATAAATAAGAAGCAATAAATATAAAGCAAAGAAATAAAGCAAGAAGCAAGTAAACCAAACGCAAACACCGAGAATTTTTCGAGGTTCGAGCACCCAGCTCTACGTCCCCGCCTTTACCCAGAAGGATTTCTAATCATTATAACTTCACAAAGAATTACAATCACACCGGAGTACCCAACTCCACAATCTCGAATACAAGTATTTCTTGGTGATCAAAAGACCACAAACTCTCTTTTGCAAAAGCCTCTTTCCCTTATAAGAACCTGTAGAACAATGGTTAGAATTGAAGCTCAAGTAATGTAAGTGGAAAAAGAAAATGAATTTTAGAGAGTTTAGAAATAAAAACTTCAGAGATGAGAAAGGTTTTTCAGCACAAAAATCAAGAATCAAACTCTTTTGAAGGCCTTTGAAAACTTTGAATATTTGCAAATGCTTGTTATAAAAAACATAACCCTAATCACCCCTATTTATAGGATACAGATAGGGTTTAAAGGGTAAACTCATATAATAGTAATTAGGAAGTATTTGACCCATAAAATATCCCTAAATTCGTTTAGAAACGAAAAAGAATCAATTAAAACGTGTTTTAAAAAACTAGCTGTTATGGCAGAAAACCCACTCACGGTCGACCAGCCGGTAGACCGGTTTTCAAAAACAAAAGAGCCGTTGCGGCCCCTCGGTCGACCGCCCGGTCGACCGAAATAAACAGAGAGTTACTGTCTTGCAGTCATTCGACCGTCCGGTCGACCGATAGGGTCCAGTCGACCGCCCGGTCGACCGGGAAACGTGCACACATGCACGCCCCCAACGGTCAGATTCCCGGTCGACCGGTCGGTCGACCGATCTGACCTGACATAGAGTCGGTCGACCGGCTCAGGTCAAAACTTGAATTTTGAAAAGGATTTTGAAGAGTTTAAGATAGTTTTGAAAATAGTTCTTGACATAACTAGGTATAATACATAAAATGGAGTTTGTAAGTAATAAACTTTATTTAAAATATTCTGTATATATTTATAGGAAAAATTATTGGAAAAACCATGTGCGCAAAAACTTGTGTATAGGAACATGAGCTTCAACCTATTCACTATTCTTTGACAAAACTATAAAACTAAAAACAAATCTAATGAAGTCTTGAGCCATGCAATTTGCCATACTAGAGCCTTCTCTTCTATGGACACTCCTTCTTGTGCCATTTGCCTTATTTGCTTCATGAACCTAGAAAGTCTTGCAAAAGCTAAGCAATGGCCTTCAAAATAGTACTAACCTGAAACTCATCTTGAACAAACTTATTAGTATCAATATAGCTCTTAAGTGTTTTGTTATCATCAAAACTCTAAACAAATAGAGAGTGTAACCTCTTGGGCCAATAATCTCTCCCTTTTGATGATGACAAAACAAATAGGCTATATTAACAAGATATAAAAGAGAGGTGAAAACTCCCCCTCAAATAATGCTATATTAAACAAATAAAAGCAATTAAAAATCATGAGCCTAAAAATCATGAGACATAAAACACTTGCAAAACACTTTTACAAAACTATATAAACTCATTTGTAGAACTCAAATACAAGAACTCATAAAAACACTTTGCAAAAACCAAAACCATATAAACTCATATTTCTCCCCCTTTTTGTCATACATCAAAAAGGGTTACGAAACAACCAATAAATAATATATACTTGAACAAGATATAAACATGCATATATGCATACATAAACTCAAATATCTCTTCCCTTTTTTTTTTTTTGTCAATTCATCAACAAAGGGCCAAAAAAAAAATAAACAATCGATTGCCATATCATCAAATCTTAAAGATCAAAACTTAAGTTTTTTTTTTTTAAATACCAATTTAAAATTTTTGATAAACATATTGATACCAATTGAAAAATATTAATACCAATTAAAGGTAAAAACCAAATTTTAAGATAAATACTAAAATCATTTTGCAATGAGGATACCAAATAGAGAATAATACCAATCTACGATCATTGATATTAATATTGAAAATGTTAGCATATATCAAACCAAAGTATTTTACATCATAAATGGTGGGAGTAAGATACCAATTTGAAATGAAAACTGATATAAATTGAAAATACAACCAAACCAATTTTACATAAAACCAATTTAAAAACAAGAATTTTCTTCCCCTTTATGAAATACTAAAAGAAACAATGCATAAGCTTGTAATAGATACTAATTAAAAATAATTGACATGATGAACTAAATCAAGCTTAGCAAACGTAATTTGTGCTTTTTCAAAAAAATTGTAAAGACATGTGAAACAAGCACAATCAAATCATATATATGTATGTATGGATATACCAATTAAAATATGAGGCATACATATATAGCAAACACATATGAGTATATAAAAGAATGTCAATATTGATACCAATTGAAAAGATCCAATGATACCGATTGAAACAACAATAATATCAAGTGTATAACTCATAATCCTATCCACCCATTTCATGCACATGTTTAAAAGATTTTCAATATTAACATACAAGGCATGGTCGCCCAACCAACCGCCCGTAGAGGTTAGGGGTTTCAAAATAGGTTTGAAAATATTGAAACTAGTTAAATGGAAAAACTTGTAAACTAGTACAAAATCCTTCAAGCAAGGAATAAAACAAAAGCATTTTTCATAAAACACATGTAAATCACATGGCACTAAACACTCGAAATCAATAAGGCGCATATCATACTCATGAAAATAAAATCATGAGAAACCATTAAATAAGGTGAGTGTACAAGTGTAATGTGAAACACATAAACATGAAAATATGAAACACTAAATTTTTATTCGAAACAATTTATACTACAAGGTATATGTATGTTTTGACAAAATGAGAAGTATACATACATATCCCTAAACACAATTTGAGTCCATAATAAAATTTGCATGAAAAGCAAATGACTCAAGGGTTATACATGTATATCTTAAAGTTTGGCAAAATAAACATATACATGAAGTGAAAACACATAATCATAAAAACATATCCAAAATGGGAATACAAGTTTAAAATGCATGAATCATCAAAACTAAACTATACTAGCACATCTAATGGGTACAAATAGGCATTCAAGCATAAACATATAGAGGTTTATTTGTGGCCCACTATATATACAAGTATAAATCCTAATTTTAACTAACACTTAAACATGTAATCAAATCAAGAAGCTTAAAACAAGACATAAAACCACATGATAAACATAAACATGATCATTATGTAAATCCTCATGCTATTAGAACTATGAAATACATAATAGCTAAATAATGGTGAGAACACAAAAATAATGGTCCATATGATCAAGGGTGATCTCAAAAGCTATACATGCATGTCAAAAGTCTAATAATTATGGCATTCAATCATACTAATCAAAACATGAAGCATCAAAACAAAAATCATAAACATCCACATGATCACTATGTATATGCATGTGCATTAGATTTAGGACATACATATTAGTTAAAAACAACGTGAGAATACATAGATATAGATCCATATAAAACATGGGTGTCTCAAATAACTAAACATGTATATCACTAATCTAATGAACATGGCATAAGCATAATGAACAATAAAACTTCAAAAACATGCTATAAATCAAAGACATGAAAAACATGCAAAAATAAATGGGAGTTAGAGATCGATACCAAAACCGATGAAGGCACCTCTAGTTCTCCAAACCAAGGTGGTCTTCCCACCAAACCTTCCCTTGAAAGTGATGCATCCAAATGGTCATCATGAAGCTCGGAACGCATCCACTCCAAGGTACCGCTACTCTCACGTCATGTGAGAGCCTACACCTACATCAAATACAATAGGGGTGGTCTTTGGTACCCATTTCCTTTTGGGTCCATAGGGGTTAGTCCCTTCCTAACCAAAACAAAATTATTTGCTAAATTTTCATCATGTATTCTATCATAGCAAAATCTAGCAAGGTGGCCCTTACGTTCACAATGTGTACAAGTGTACACATGAGCAAAAAGTGTGATGGGTGTGTACGTGATGGGCATGTGTATGCCATGGAGGGTGTGCATGCAAAGATGGAACTTGTTTCTTTCGAACCAAGGATTCCAAGCGTGTTGATTCAAAGCACATTGGCTCAAAGTGGAGCCCAAACAATCAACACTTTTCTTCAAAATATTTATATCATTTTCAATACTAGAAGATAAAGTGGAGCATGCAATAGATGTGCTTGGTGAAGCTACACTAGCATGACAAACATGTGAGTCTATATCAATTTTTAAAGATTCATTTTTCTTTAAAACTAAATCTAATTCTTTTGTGATGAAATCAATTTCATTTTTCAAAGAATGATTATCTTTTAAAATAAAATCTAATTTTGAAGATAAAACTTCATTGTTTTTCAAAACATCATCACAATCATTTTTACTTTTCAAAAAATCATTTTCCTTTAGGGCAAGGTCTAGTTGAGATTTAAGTGAGTCACGTTCACTAGCAATCTCTTCCTTCTCTTGCAAAATTAAATCAAATCTTGAACACAAATCCTCATATTCTTCTTTTAATTCAAAATTCTTCTTTTTCAAAAGATCATGCTTTTTCAAAAAAATTTTAAACTTTTTAGCAAGTTCCATATTTAAGGTTTGAACTTCTAAACACCCATAGCAATAGGAACTAGTGCTATCATCTAGATGAGATTCCGATTGTACCTCAAGGGAGTCATTCCCTTGGACCATGAGGCAACGCTCTTCAGACTTGTCTCTCCTAGATCTCTTCATCTTATCAATGATCTTTGGTAGCTCAGGAGAAGTCAAAATGCTCCATACTGCAAAGCCGAATCATAGTGAGAAAACACATGAAGATAATCTTTATGAAGAGATGCTCTAAGTGCCTCTAGGGCTATTGGATTGGCTTCTATATGCTTTCTATCATGAGGGTAGGTTTCCTTGGTAATGGCTTGATATACTTTATTACCTAATGCTTTCAAATGACAACTCATCTTGGCCTTCCAAATATCAAGTCTAGAAATGTCAAACATAGAAGGGTTATCCATAAGTGCAAACAATATGTGTGCAAATGCAAATGAAGATTAGCAAACTAAGATCTCACTCCTAGGTGGTTAAACCTAAATATCGGGAGCGTAGGCTCTGATACCAATTGAAATCACCTAGAGGGGGGGTGAATAGGTGATAATGCTAATCAATACACAATTAAAAATGTTATGATGCAACGATCATCTAAAACAAGACTAGAAGTCGAATACCCGGTGAAGGGCTCTGAACTCCTTCCTTGTGATTCCTCTAGATAAGAGTTTGAGGTGCGTATTGTAATCTTGTTGTATGAGTATTTGATCGACAATATGAATATGAAACAAGTGTATATAGCAATGAATATGAAGAGCAAGTACAATGTTGCAATAAATAAGAAGTAATGAATATAAAGCAAAGAAATAAAGCAAGAAGCAAGTAAACCAAACGCAAACACCGAGAATTTTTCCGAGGTTCGAGCACCCAACTCTACGTCCCCGCCTTCACCCAGAAGGATTTCTAACCACTATAACTTCACAAAGAATTACAATCACACCAGAGTACCCAACTCCACAATCTCGAATACAAGTATTTCTTGGTGATCAAAAGACCACAAACTCTCTTTTGCAAAAGCCTCTTTCCCTTATAAGAACCCTGTAGAACAATGTTTAGAATTGAAGCTCAAGTAATGTAAGTGGAAAAATAAAATGAATTTGAGAGAGTTTAGAGATAAAAACTTCAGAGATGAGAAAGCTTTTTCAGCACAAAAACCAAGAACCAAACTCTTTTGAAGGCCTTTGAAAACTTTGAATATTTGCAAATGCTTGTTATAAAAACATAACCCTAATCACCCCTATTTATAGGATAGAGCTAAGGTTTAAAGGGTAAACTCATATAATAGTAATTAGGATGTATTTGACCCATAAAATATCCCCTAAATTCGTTTAGAAACGAAAAAGAATCAATTAAAACGTGTTTTAAAAAACTAGCCGTTATGGCAGAAAACCCACTCACGGTCGACCGGCTGGTCGACCGGTTTTCAAAAACAAAAGAGCCGTTGCGCCCATTGGTCGACCGCCCGGTCGACCGAAACAAACAGAGAGTTACTGTCTTGCAGTCAGTCGACGGTCGACCGATAGGGTCTGGTCGACCACCCGGTCGACCGGGAAACGTGCACACATGCACGCACCCAACGGTCAGATTCCCGGTCGACCAGTCGGTCGACCGATCTGACCTGACATAGAGTCGGTCGACCGGTCGGCCGACCGGCTCAGGTCAAAACTTGAATTTTGAAAAGGATTTTGAAGAGTTTAAGATAGTTTTGAAAATAGTTTTTGACATAACTAGGTATAATACATAAAATGGAGTTTGTAAGTAATAAATTTTATTTTAAAATATTTTGTATATATTTATAGGAAAAATTATTGGAAAAATCATGTGCACAAAACTTGTGTGTAGGAACATAAGCTTCAACCTATTCACTATTCTTTGACAAAACTATAAAACTAAAAATAAATCTAATGAAGTCTTGAGCCATGCAATTTGCTATGCTAGAGCCTTCTCTTCTATGGACACTCTTTCTTGTGCCATTTGTCTTATTTGCTCCATGAACCTAGAAAGTCTTGCAAAAGCCAAGCAATGGCCTTAAAAATAGTACTAACCTGAAACTCATCTTGAACAAACTTATTAGTACCAATATAGCTCTTAAGTGTTTTGTTATCATCAAAACTCTAAACAAATGGAGAGTGTAACCTCTTGGGCCAACAAATCTATCACTGCTTGATCGTCTCTGTAGTCTATGAAAGCCCAGTATTTATAGACAAAAATCAAGTAAGGGAGAGCGTACGAAGATAGAGGGAGCAAAAGCTCCCCCAACGACTTCAACCAAGCCGCAAATACGCGACTTTGGCCACATTTTCGTGGCCAAGGTGTGGCCACTAGGCCACACCAAGGGGGTACAGCTCTCTGGTTTAGCTATTTCCTTTTATCTCTTGCTGAATTTTTCATTTCAGCTCCTGGATTTGACGAAACCTCCTTTGATCTTTGGCTTTAACCAATTGATTTGTGAACATTTATTTTAACCGATTTTCAACTGATTTTATTTTCTTTGATTTGCCTTGATCTGCCCTGATTTTCTAATTTCGAATTAATTCTAAATTAAATCAAATTTTTGATAGGGTTTTGATTGGCAAAAAGCATGCACAAATATAAGTAAAGGAATGTGGGTCGATGTTACTGCTTTTGCTATTCTTCCGTAGTAGCAAAGTGGCTATACGGGTCGTATCCACAAGGAGGAAGAGCGATGAAAGCTTGATGCAGTTTTTTTATTAAAAAGAGAAAGTTCTGTTTTTAAATAAAGAATTTGAAAATGAAAACAAGTTAGTTTCAAGAATTGTTTAGAATGGTTTGATGGTTTGTAAAAGTGATTTTTCTTCATGGTAAAAACGCATGACTAATTTTTTACTAAGTGCTCTCACAATCTCTAACTTCTTGAAGATGAAGTCTCATGATGGATCATAGGCAAGCATAACCCTTATGCATAGGAACTATTCATGTTGAAAATCGAATGAAAGTTCTTCCTTTAACTTAGCTTTACACGACAAAAGCTTGAACATTTCCTTATCAAGATCTAATAGAAGATGAGAATAAGGGAAGAAATAAGTGCATTAACGGTATCGGCAAAGTTAAAAGGAATATCTCTAACTTACAAAAAGAAGTAAAGTTTACAATCCATAAATCATCAAAAACCCGTTAAGCATGAAATATAAGAAAGAGAATACTTGTTAGTAAGATAGAGTTAGAACCCTCGTCTTAAGATATCATAGGTCTCATTTGCACAAGGCTTGTTTGACACTATTGACTCATTTGGGTTTATCAATGAAGTTGTTAGAGATTAGTGGGTTACTAGTTAGTTAGCCATGCAATAAGAGAGTTAGTTAGACATGGTAGTAAAAGAATCAATAAGAGAGAAGAAGTAAAGAGAAAGAATGTTACACTAAACAAGGAGGTAGAAGCAAAGTAAATAACAAGTAAATGGAAAAGAGAAAGAGAAGAATTACTTGTATAAGGTTGTCACCCTTCAAATACAACTTTTACACACACTCTCTCTTTCACTCTAATGGCTAAACTAAAACTAGAAGAAGAAGGAAACAAAACAACTACAATTCCTAAAAATAAGATAACAACAACTCATAAACTCTGGATATCCCCTCTGTAGAAACCCAAGGGGGTATTTATAGGCACTAGGGGAAAGGGGCCGGGGGACAACCCCTAGCTCAAAGCATGGGTGCATCCGCGCCTGTATAGCCGCGAAAACGCGGCCAGGGCGGCGTTTCTGCGGCCCCACCAGGGCGGCGCAGCCGCGTTTTCTGCGACCTCACCGGGGCAGCGCACGCAGCGCCGCCAGCTATGTATGGTCACTTTTGTCTCCTATCAGTTATGGTCTTCGGATTTCTAATTTGAGTCCCCATGTCTGACAGAATCTCCTCATATAGTTAATGGCCACGTTGTAGGCCTTTAATCACCCATTAAATGGTGATTTAGGATCTTCTTCTCTATTGCATACCATGGACCCAGAATCACACAAGCAAACCATTATTAGCAGTATTTATATAAGATAATTGTGCAATGTGGTAAAAATTATGCAATATTAGGGACAAATCACTTTTAGGCGCATTTCTCTTCCCTCTCCTTTAGCAATGGGCATGCACATTATTAAAAAAATAAGACTTATTAATAGGATTTATTAGATAATAAATATGTTAATGTGACAATGAATATGAAATATATGTGACCGATCACACCCCCATACTTATCTTTTGCTCGTCTTCAAGCAAAACAACAAAACTAAACCAAAAATTATTAGACCACTTTTGCAGGTCACACGATTGCACTGGGCTTGTTCAATAGGCTGTTAAACCTCTAGGTTTCCCTAGAGGACGAGTTTTGTTTCGTGAGGATTTTCAGTGAATACACCCACAAAATCCATAAAGAAAGAGAAACAAAGAGTTAGCATTTTTGAAAAACATTTTGAAAGAGAAAAATATTGAAGTATTATTGTAAGAGTTCAAGTAATCTATATGTCATAGGAAAACTAAATTTTTCATTCCTAAACTTAGTCTCTATAAAAAAATTTGTTATCAATCAAAGTAAGGAGTCAAATTGTACTTCTCATCTAGTCATTACTTTACCCTAAGTCATATATACCTTCGTAATCGTGAAATTTTGACTAAGGGTTCTTTAACTCTAACTCTTATGCCTTATTTATTTATTATTTATTTATTTATTTTGTGGTATTATTCCTTAATTTTATTAGGCTTTCTAATCTGCCCATGTAGCCAGCCTTTAATCAGTGACTCCCAAACCAAATGGTCTTAGGGCACCGAGTGAGAAAACACCCAAGGACTAAAGAACTCAAGCAAACAAGGCCACAAAACTAAGAATTCTATTATATGAACCGCTTTTAGGCGTGAATACTTTATGCTTTATAAGGCACAATACCCAGCTTAATCAAAAGATTTTTATATATGTTTTTTTTTTTTTTCTTTTTTAATAAGGCATAAGAATCTTGTTTTTGAGCCCTAAGTGTGTAAGTGTATAAAGCATGCATATATCATCAAGATAAAAATTAAGACTAAATTACTTTTTCAAATTTCCTTCCTAACCTTGAAAATCAAATAAATAATGTTATTTTGACCAAGTATAAGAAATCCTAATTATGATTCTCCTATTCCTTAAAATTGACTTAATTTCTTACAAAAAAATATGTCAAAATATTGCTCTCTTTTCAAAAAGTTAAAAAAAAAAAAGAAAAATGTTAATTTTTATTTTAAATAAAAAGAAAACCTATATATGTTGGAACCCTCCCCTACACCTATCTCATACATTGTCCTAAATGTATGAATTAATGCATAGATGCATGAAAAAGAAGAAAGGGAAGAAAAATATTACCTTATGGTGGTGGCTCCGGTGGTAGTCTGATTAGGTCAAGCGTTGTTACCCAATCAAGAATGTGGTGGTTCACAGAATCCACCTTTATTCACCTCTTTTCTATTTACATATTTATAGTCCCCAATATGAGTAGGATCATGAAAGATCCTATCATGAAACTTATTCCCTTTACATGACCAGCCTTGAAAAATCATCACAGAATCATCATGGTTTATACCTATGTCCAACAAAAGAATGTGACTTGGTGGAATGGTTAACTTGGGCTTAAAAATGATAGGTTCAGGAATCAATACTAACTCGGAAAATCAACTTTGGGTTCGCGAGTTAGTTTTGATTCAATAGTTGAGTCCAAGTCCAAGAATTGAAACTCACTTCTTTTCCCATCTATGGAATGTGATTATCAAAAATTGGTGATTCTATTTCTACATTTATGAGTACAGGAATAAATGTTTGCTCAGGAAATTGGTCCAAATTGGGTAAGAATACCGGAGTCAACATAAATACGAAGACGGAAACTGAATCACAAAGTTAGGAATTGGGTTCACATTCATAATCAAGTTCAATCTCATTAAAATGAAAACTTACCAATTCGTTAATGGGTTGATATTGGTCAAGTTTAAGATTTTGTGGTGAAATTAAATCTTGATCAAAATCTTCAAGATACTATGATCTTGGTTTTCATCAATATGGCTAAAAGTTTCGAGAATAGTCAAAGATTGGGTAGAAAGAGTTTTCTTATTCCTACGCATGTTTTCAATCTACTAAGTCTTGCTTCTATCATATCGAGTGGATCATTTTGGGATTGAATCATAGATCCATACTCTTTTCTAGTCGGCATGTTCTTCTTGAAAAATAGAGTAAGGATCTGTGACTTGAAAATTTGACGGGATTTTGAGTTTTCTATCTGACTTAAAAATTTGACGGGATTTTGAGTTTTCTATCTGTGACTTAAAATTTTGACGGGATTTTAGTTTTCTAAAATTTGAATTCATCGCTCAAGCTCGTCTAAGGCTTCCATCCTCTTTTCCCAGTCAATTGATTCTTCTAATGGTTGTTTGACAGAGGAGTATATGAAGCTGGTGTTGGCCCATGATAAAGGATGGAGTAGGGAGTAGAATTGCACAAATATTCAACAAAAGAGAGAAGGTTTAGAAACAACCTTAGGTGCTTAATCACTCCAAAATGTATTCACAATGTTTGATATACTCCTTCCGAATCACCGTAGTAGTATAGCTAAACGGGTCGATCCTTAGGGAGAGCTCGCGATAGAATCTTTAACGGTCGAATGATGAAGAAAGAAAACGAGGGTTCTTCTTTGTTTAAAAAGAATCAAAAGACATGGAAAAATAGGTGAAATAAGTTGTGGTGGATTTATGCATGAAAATAAAACACGATGGAAAGAAAATGAAAAGAATTCAAAAACAAGACTTGCTTAAGAAAGAACACTAGAAGAAGAAAAACTTGTAAAAGACTTTGAGATGTAAGAAACCATGACTAGCTAACCTTTCTAATTTGCTAACTTACTAATCTCCATTATGGTGATGCATGCCTCATGTTGATTCATCGGTAAATGTTTGTCTTGCTTGTTGGTCAAGTTACTTTCCCTCTTGATGGATGGTGATCTTCTTGGACTTGTCTTGTAGCCTCATTGATTTCATCGGCTCACAAGATAGAATTTCAATGGTGGAATCGAGGAGTCTCACTCAAGGGAAGCTAAGGAAGAAGATACAATATTCATTAGTCATTCAAGGCCATACATCAAGTTAGCATTGAAATAAGAAAGTTGTACAACAAATAGCATATGGTTGGTGCTCCATCTCCATGTTCCATCAAGGCACTTGTTCTAAAGACAAGGCTCTAAATGAGGCACACATGAATCATATGGAATTACAACAAGAATTTCCAAGAATGAAAGTAACCCATCGGGGATGAAAAGACTCAACATTTGCAAGATTAAAAGTTAGCAATCACCAAAGAGTTAGAAGTTAGCAAAGTTAGTGGTTAGCTAGTCATGTTAGAAGAAGTTAGCTATCCATTACAAGAGAAGGAAAACAACAATTCATGGTGAAGTAAAAGTGCAATGAAAGTGAAGCAAGAAGAAAGTAAATGCAAGAAATGTAAAGCACTAGAAATTGCAATAGATGAGAAGGGAGATTGGATTAATCCTTGCTTCAAGTTGTCACACCTTGGAGTACAAGCTTTCACTCTCTCTCTATCTCTCTCTTGCAGAATTTCTAGGAGGAAGAAGAAGACTAAGAGCACTAAAAACCTAGAGAAAATCTAAAAATTACAAGCTCTTTCCTCTAATCTCTCCTCTTTTTCTCGCAGAGTCCTGGGGTCTATTTATAGGCTTCAGAGGGAGAGGCTCCAGAATCCAGATAGTTGGAGAAAATCTCGGGCTCAACGGCCAGATAAATGCCGCAGATCCGCGGCCAGATAAATGCCGCGGATCCGCGGCAGAATCTTGGCCGTTGCGCCAGAGATTTCTGTTGCCAGTTTGTTACGTTCTGTTAGCCACATGGATCTTCTAGAATGATGACTAGGCGCGTGGATGTCTCCAGATCCTGGGCTCAACTCTTGGGCTTCTCTTTTGGGCCTTGATTAATCCCTTTAATTCTTGAAAATTCCATGGATTATGGGCCTCTTCTCATTAATATTGGACCTGCAAAAAATAGAGAGAAAAAGAGTAAACAAACACATTTTTATTGATGTAATGCATGGTATGGATGTGGAAAAATATGCAAAAATGAATAACAATCACACCCCATACCTAGCTTTTGCTCGTCCTCGAGCAAAACAAGAAAAGAAAGAAAAATCCTATTTAAATTATTGCACCACTTTCGTAGGTGACACGATTGCACTGAGCATGTGCAACAAGCCATTAAACCTCTCGGTTACCCTAGAGGAGGAGTGTTGTCTCCTGAGGGTTTTCAGCGGATTGCACCCACAAAATCCATAAAGAAAAAATAAAAGTGTTAGTGAAAATTTTGATCCATGTTTTCAAGAGTCTTACTTGATCTATAGGTTTCAGGTTACCCTAAACTTGTTATTCCTCTTATAAGCGTCTATTTTGAGTTTTGTTTTCAACTTAGGTTAAGTTTTTAAGGAAAAGATCAAAAACCAGATTTTGCATCAATCCTAGTATATATTCATCTATAAATATGTAGGATCTTTCTTAGACTAAGTTCATTTATTTACTAATATATAAACAATATTTTTTTTATTTACATTTCCTTATCTTCCTTAGCTTTCTAATTTACCCTTGTAACGAGCCTCTTACCGATGACTCCCAAACCAGTCGGTCTTAGGGCACCAGATGAGAAAACATCCCTCGGGTTCGAGGACTCGAGTAAACTAGGCCACGAAGGAATTAAGGACTTAACCACCTTTAGGCGTGATTGGCAATACTTCTTGAGGCACGACTAACCAGCTTAATTAGTGGCTAAGTATTTATTTAGTTATTTATATACATATATATTATTTATTTTTATTTTTATTTTATTATTTTTTTTATATATATATATATGTAAATAAAGTCACAAAGTCTTTGATTAATCCTTCAATATGTTTAATGTATATATCCTAAAGAAAGAATTATAATCTAGTAATCTTTCTTATCCTTTATTACTTAACCTAAAAATCTAACAAAACTCCTCTTTCGACTTATAATTAGAAATCATAGTTAAGAGCTTCCTTAATCCCTAAAGTCAAGCTTGATTCTTTTAACATGGATCAAGAATTTCCTTTTTTTTATTATTATTTTTTTACTTTTTTTTCTAAAAAATAAAATCTAAAAGAAAATAAAAAATCTACAAAGAAAGGTAAAATCTAAAAGAAAATAAAAACCAAAAAGAAAATGAAAATCCTAGAAAGAAAAAATAAAAAGCCTAAAAAGAATATGAAAAATCCTAGGTTAGAATCTACCCCCCCATACCTATCTCATGCATTGTCCTCAATGTATGCAATATAAAAGATGCTTGAAATAGGTAAAGGTAAAAAATCACTCCCTCCGCCGTTTTGGACCAGCGGTGGTGCTGGGTCCAGCCGACTGAGATCGCCGTAACCCTGCCTCAATGTGGTCCAACCTAGAGGATTGCTCCTCCACTTCTTTCTTAGTCGAACCTGCCCCCTAAAAATCTTCTTCATGCCCATCCAAATGGTGGACATGAAGGCACGTGAATCTGTTGGGGGATCCTGACGCCAAAATTGAGGCTCATCTTCCTCCTCTAAACTTTCCTCAGAAGAGGACTCCACCGGCACATCTTCGGGCTGGACACTAGGGGTCCAAACCGCATGCAAACAACTGTTATAAGAGCTAGTGGGTCGCTCTGGTGTCACAAACACTCGATCAAAAGAATCAAATACGGCGTCCGGTAGGAAAGTCCTACACAGACGTGTAATCAAAATGGGGTGAGAGTGTTTGGCACCACGGGTGCGTGAGGTGTTGGCAAGTATTGCGTGGAAGATGGTCTTGTTTAGACAGATCGTGTGTTGCCTAGTCATCAAGTCGTAAATTATCTGCAACACCGGGCGGTTGAATGACGTTGTGTGGTCCAGCCCTAAGATGTTACGTTGGATCCAGCGTCCAACGCAGTGTACGTTCCTAAAAGTGGTGCTGGCCTTTAGCCCGCGGTCTTACTCCTTACAGCGAGCCCCCATAACTGTCATGTAATCGATAAGTGGGAGAGGGTCGCTGTGCTGTGTGATACTAGGGACACTGGTGATTTCCTCAAGGAGAGGAAGCGTGTATATCTACGGATGCATGGTCAATGGATGTGTAGAACAGTGCTACCAATTCAGGACAGTAAAAAGCATCGTTCTCAGAATTATCGTACACTAAAGCATACCAATCTCATGCCCTAATCCGATCTAGGAACATATGTCCATAGCCACTAGGATCACACAAAATTTTCCCAAAATCTTTTTCAGCAAAAATATTAGGTGCCATGCTATAAATTTAGATCAAAGCAATAGAATGGAGAGATCGAAATTCAAAACGCCCCCGGAATTCGTGGGGGAAAAAAATTCCGATCTTGCAGAGGGCACAGAAAAGGTCTGATGGAATCTGTGGCACCAGATCGGCCACGAGCATCAGAAATCGACTGGTGAAGACTTTGGCGGCGCTCTGGAAACATCAAGGATGCCGCGGATCTGCGGTCAGGGTCGCGGAAGCGCGGCTGACAGGAAGTCTTTGGGGAAGGAAAAAATTGCAGAGGCGGCGCTCGGAGGGGAGGTCTCAGATCTGAAATTAGTTTTGCATTTGAAGAGAGGAGGGGTAGGGTAAAGAGGATATTTATAGGGGGAAAAGGTTGAGAGTCCCACTTTTATCCCTAGGTAAAAAGTAATATTTACAAACCTAGGGATTTGAAGTTTGAAAGAAGTGAAAGAGTTTGACCCTAGGGAGAAGTAATATGTAGAAACCTAGGGTTTTGAAAGTTGTAGAACTCTTTTAAATGAATTAGCACAAAAGTCCCTTATTTTCTTCTTTTTCTTTTTTTTTATTTTATTATTTGCAAAAAGAGTACAAAAAATTATTTACAAGGAATATATACAAGTGTGTCCATCGCCTAGGCTTTTCTTTGGTCGTTTCCCTCTGGCCCGTTTCCCATCGTTCCAATGTGTCTGTTTGCGCGGGCTCAGTTGGGAAACGAGTTCAATTATTTTCTGAGCCTTAGGCATTTCCAGTTTCAATTGCTCATTGTTATTCATCCTCATTTTACCACAATGTTCACAAAAAATTTCTTCATCACCACTTTTTTTACTCTGAATTTTTTATTCCCAATGTTAAGAAATTCCAGCTCATCTTCATACAACTCCTCAAAATTGAGGTCAACATTTTCCTTCAGAGATGTACAATTAGTTAACCGACCCCGAGTTGGCTCATCCAAACACATGATTTCATCAGCGAAGAGGTCTTCAAAAGATATATCAATCGGAGGTTCTTGAATTGTATCCTCATGGGATGCATTCACGGTTGGCTCACTGAAAGTGAAAATATCCAAATTAACTTTCCCTTTTGAAAGGGTACTCGGATAACAGGATTTTCCACTTCAAGAGAATCACAAACTTGCGACTCATCTTTACTTTTCTCCTCACAATTGTTTCTGACAAAGTTAACCTCGAATGTTTGATCTTTTATCCTACGAGGTTGCATGCTGAAGACATTCACTTCTCTCATCATGTCACCAAAAGTTATCCTCATTGACCCATTTCTACAATTGATGATGCATTTGCTGTAGCCAGGAATGGTCGTCCCAAGATGACAGGAGTTTGAGCCCTATGATTGGTATTAGACACAGGTTGTGTCTCAAGAACTACAAAATTTACAGGGTAAATGAACTCCCCAACTCTGACAAGAACATCGTGAATTTCCCCCTTGGGTCTCTTGACAGAGCGATCAGCCAGTTGTATCGTCATTTGGGTCGGTCGGAGATCGCCTAACCCTAATTGTTGATACACAGAAAAAAGCAGGAGATTGATACTGGCCCCCAAATCAAGTAGTGCCCTATCAATGGTAGTCTGTCCTATGACACAAGAGATTATCGGGCTCCCTGGGTACTTGTATTTCTCAGGAATTGGCCAGTGAACAACTCACTGATGTTGGATGCTAGGAAGACTTTCTTAGGGACTTGTGTTTTCCTCTTCTTGGTGCACATTTCCTTTAAGAATTTTGCATATGATGGCACTTGTTGTATTGCATCAAGAAGAGGTACATTGATTTGGACCTTGTTAAACATTTCTCTTATCTTCTCCATATGAGCATTCATCTTGTGATTTGTAAGCTATTTGGAAATGGTACACTAGGCTTATAAGGTTGCTCATCGACTTTTTCTTTTCCCTTGGCTTTTGAAGTTGATGGCTCTGAACTTGAAGATGGATTGTCAGAAGTTGGTTGTACTGGGGCTGGAGGTGTTGACTTTGGTACTGGCTGGGATGATTGATTAGAAACCCTATTATCTACCCTCTTTCCAGATCTCAGAATATGAATAGCGTTGCAATGACTGGGGCCCATGTCTTCCACTTCATGCAGAGGGAAGTGATGTTTGGGATTGGGCAATGGCTGGCTTGGTAGCATACCTTTTTGTCTCTCATTTACAGATTCAGCCAATTGCCCTATCTGGACCTGTACTTTATTCATTTCCTGATGCTGGTTTTTATGAAGGTTTCTATCATTTTTTCCAACTTTGATATTTTCTCATCTGAATCATTCTGGGGTGGATGTTGATGGTATGGAGGACTGGAAGTATGTTTGGTAGTGTGGTGGGCTCTGATAAGATTGTGATTGTGGTGGACTTTGATATGGATGAAAATTCGGTAAATTTCGGTTGAAACTGTGTTGAGGAGGCTGAGCATGATATTGATTTGGAAATGGTGGCCTAGGTTGCTCAGGACCAGACTGGCTCCAAGAAAAATTTGGATGGTTTCGCCATCCCGAATTGTACGTATTGGAGTATGGATTGTTGGGGGTCTGGTAAATGCAGCATTCGTATTCTCCTGATATGATTGAGACTGGTATACAGGACACTCCTCGAATACATGGTTGAGGTCATGGTAAAAGGTGCAACCTGGTTTGACCACAGGTGATGGGTTGACCTGATTGACAACAGAATGTTCCCTTGACTCAAGCAGTTCTATCCTCTTCATTAATTGTGTGATCTTAGCCTCAGCTGCTATGGAGGATTCTATGGAATGCATACCGGTTCTGGAAGTTGTGGGAGTGAGTTTATCAGGGCATGACTCCCACTGAATTGTTTTCTCAGCTAAGGCTTCAAAGAGATCCCACCCCTGATTCTCATCTTTCTTCAAAAATTCCCCTTGGCACATGGATTCAAGGAGTGTTTTCGTTTGGTAATCAAGTCCATCATAGATAATTTGGCACTGACGCCATTTCTCTATGTCGTGATGAGGACATAGGGCTAGAAGGTCTTTGAAACGCTCAAAATATTTCCAGAAGGGTTCGTTTGATTCCTGCTTGAATTGCATGATGTTCTTTCTCATGAGGGCTGTCTTGTGAATGGGATAAAATTTCTTAAGAAAGACTTTTACAAAATAATCCCATGAAGATATCGAACTGGCGGGAAGATTGTAAAGCCATTTCTTAGCTAAGTCCTTCAGTGCAAAAGGTATGAACCTTAACCTAGCAGCATCCTCAGTCAATTGAGAAATTCTCATCATTACACATACTTCTTCAAACTCTCGAATGAAGAAGTACGCGTCCTCAGACTCTAAACCATGAAATCATGAAAGTGTATTGATGAATTGTGGTTTCAGCTCAAAATGATTTCCATTGGTAACAGGGAGAAGAATGCATGACGGAAGCGAAGTGCGAATCGGGTAAAATCTATCTTGAAGCGAAACGTTGTTTTCCATTATTGGGATAGTGTCAAGTGGTGGTGTATGTGCAAGTGTAGAAAATCTAACAAGTCTTGCAGAATCTGTATCCCGGTACCACTCTTGCATATACAGTCACAAACAACGTTCACCGATCACACCAGCAAAAAAATGAAAATAACAATCAATAAAAGAAAAATCAATGACAAGCTATCTAGGATACCTGGACCTAGACGACTCCTAACTGTTCGATGAACAAAGAAGGTTGTTGTTTGAATCAGACCACAGCTAATCAGCCAGGTAGGGGCAAAATACGGTGGGAGGTATCCGTGCGTAAGCAACGGGCCTTAATTACGCCAAACCACGGTATCTTCGAGGCTTAACTCTTAATCCCCAGCCTTAGACACTGATTTCACTGGAGTATGAATCAAAAACAACTTCCAACTTCAGTCGATCTCCTACTGAGTCCGGATGTCCCTAGGGCCAACGTCTATCAGATTTTATTAAAAGCTTGGGATTGTGAGTGCTTGGAAAATGATTTTTGGGCCAAGGAAAGGGTGATGAAATCCCCCACCTTATCTTATTTATGGGGTGATGCCCTTAAAATCAGTTTGGTGCAAGTGTACAGTATAAGCAAACAAGGTTCACTCAAAGCGATATAAATCAACCAAGAAGTGAGTCCTAGTCAAAATGCAATGCGCACGAACCTTGCTCCAGCACTCTTCAACAGTAAAGTAAAGGAATTGAAAAGACACGTGCCTAGAAATGCAAACGTCAAATCAATTTTTAACTTTGCAACCAATATTTTACTGTTGATTATTATCAGGAATAAGGTGAAGCATACAAGAATTAAGTACTGCAGCAGCTGTATTTTTGCAGAGCAAGCAACCCTGCAGAAAACTGTGAGTAGTTCACTCCTCTTTGCCGCGGATCCGCGGTTTTGGCCGTGGAATCGCGGCAAATCAGAGGGCACCTGGTCTCTGCTTTCTAGAGCAGAGGCCCAGGGCCACTTATATGTTACTGCAATGCTAGTTTTCCTGTTTCTTCACCTGTAACCTGCAACAGAGAAGAAAGTTCGTTTAGTTCTTCAATTAGATGTAAACCGTTGCTCTCCCCAGCAACAGCGCCAAAAATTTGATAGAGGATGGAGTAGGGGAGTAGAATTGCACAAATATTCAACAAAAGAGAGAAGGTTTAGAAACAACCTTAGGTGCTTAATCACTCCAAAATGTATTCACAATGTTTGATATACTCCTTCCGAATCACCGTAGTAGTATAGCTAATAAGGGTGATCCTCAGGGAGAGATCGCGATAGAAGCTTTAACGGTCGAATGATGAAGAAAGAAAACGAGGGTTCTTCTTTGTTTAAAAAGAATCAAAAAGACATGGAAAAATTAGGTGAAATAAGTTATGGTGGATTTATGCATGAAAATAAAAACGATGGAAAGAAAATGAAAAGAATTCGAAAACAAGACTTGCTTAAGAAAGAACACTAGAAGAAGAAAAACTTGTAAAAGACATGAGATGTAAGAAACCATGACTAGCTAACCTTTCTAATTTGCTAACTTACTAATCTCCATTATGGTGATGCATGCCTCATGTTGATTCATCGGCAAATGTTTGTCTTGCTTGTTGGTCAAGTTACTTTCCCTCTTGATGGATGGGTGATCTTCTTGGACTTGTCTTGTAGCCTCATTGATTTCATCGGCTCTCAAGATAGAATTTCAATGGTGGAATCGAGGAGTGTCACTCAAGGGAAGCTAAGGAAGAAGATACAATATTCATTAGTCATTCAAGGCCATACATCAAGTTAGCATTGAAGTAAGAAAGTTGTACAACAAATAGCATATGGGTTGGTGCTCCATCTCCATGTTCCATCAAGGCACTGTTTTAAAGACAAGGCTCTAAATGAGGCACACATGAATCATATGGAATTATAACAAGAATTTGCCAAGAATGAAAGTAACCCATCGGGATGAAAGAGACTCAACATTTGCAAGATTAAAAGTTAGCAATCACCCAAGAGTTAGAAGTTAGCAAAGTTAGTGGTTAGCTAGTCATGTTAGAAGAAGTTAGCTATCCATTACAAGTGAAGGAAAACAACAATTCATGGTGAAGTAAAAGTGCAATGAAAGTGAAGCAAGAAGAAAGTAAATGCAAGAAATGTAAAACACTAAAATTGCAATAGATGAGAAGGGAGATTGGATTAATCCTTGCTTCAAGTTGTCACACCTTGGATTACAAGCTTTCACTCTCTCTCTATCTCTCTCTTGCAGAATTTCTAGGAGGAAGAAGAAGACTAAGTGCACTAAAAACCTAGAGAAAAACCTAAAAATTACAAGCTCTTTCCTCTAATCTGTCCTCTTTTTCTCGCAGAGTCCTGGGGTCTATTTATAGGCTTCAGAGGGAGAGGCTCCAGAATCCAGACAGTTGGAGAAAATCTCGGGCTCAACGGCCAGATAAATGCCGCGGATCCGCGGCCAGAGCCGCGTTTCCGCGGCAGAATCTTCGCCATTGCGCCAGAGATTTCTGTTACCAGTTTGTTACGTTCTGTTAGCCACGTGGATCTTCTAGAATGATGACTGGGCGCGTGGATGTCTTCAGATCCTGGGCTCAACTCTTGGGCTTCTCTTTTGGGCCTTGATTAATCCCCTTTAATTCTTGATAATTCTATGGATTATGGGCCTCTTCTCCATTAATATTGGACCTGCAAAAATAGAGAGAAAAGGAGTAAAAAACACATTTTTATTGATGTAATGCATGGTATGGATGTGGAAAAAATTTGCAAAAATGAATAACAATCAGCCCAGAGGCCTTCCTCTCTAGTTTTGATGATGATTAACTCATGTAGTTATGTTTACTAATAATCTTGTGATTTTAGTCTCAGATCATATATCAAGATATTAGTTGGTGATTGCTTCAAAAAGAGGAGTTTGGAAGCCTTCACTTGGTGATTCCCGAGCCCGAGCGTCAAGATCACTCATTTCCTTGCTCGTTGGATCACGTGGTTTGGACCAAGTCGACTTGAAGATGAAGATCGTCAAGAAGACTTAGGTATCATAGTTTAATGTGTTTTAGATCCATGTGTAAAGCTTAGAATAGTTGATATGCTCAAGTGCACAATACACACACGCTTCATGTTTTCGATTTTGGTTTTCATGGATAATAGATCAAAACAAGTTTAAATGGTTTATATGTATAGTAGATGTTTTCTATTTATACATTCATGCTTAAACTTCTTAAACAAACTTATTTTGACTATCCTATTCATGTATTGAAAAATTCAAGTTTTATAAAATACAAAAATGGTTTCATATGCTTGATATTTGAGTTAAAATATTTATCACATGTTTATATATCAATGCAATATGGTAAAACTATTTTTGGGGATTTTTAGAAAAGATAAAAGAATTTCTCAAAATATTTCTATGTGTTTTTCTCCCAAGTTCTGACCCAGACCTGACTGTCAGGCCAGGCCGGTCGACCGAGCGGTCGACCGAATCATGGGCCGGTCGACCGTTGTGGTCGACTGACGTGCACAGACTTGTGCACGTCTGGCAGACACAGGGCCAGTCGGCCGGGCCGGTCGACCGGATCAGGGAGCCTTGCTCTCTGTATCTGGGCGGTCGACCGTGCGGTCGACCGGAGCAGAGAAGTCTGCTCTCTGTATCTGGGCGGTCGACCGGGCGGTCGACCGGATTGCCCCAACGGTCATAATTATGACCGTTGGCGGTAGACCGAGCGGTCGACCGCAGGCCTGTCAGGCTGCCAGATCAGCCTAACGGCTAGTTTCAGGGTTTGGCCTATATAAACCTCATTTCTTTGGGATTTTGGCCAAGGTTTTTAACAAGAAAAATTTACAGTTTCTCCAGAGTTTAAAACAAGTTTTTAAAAGTGTTTTTGAGCTTTAAACTTCCAATCTTATTTGTTTAGGTTTTTGAAAAAATCAAAGAAAAGAGTATTTTAGGAGATTTGTTTGGCTTTCATTTGCTATATTTTACAAGAGTTTTCC
>JAVJIF010034253.1:0-91599 GCA_038442645.1 Agave tequilana | reverse complement strand
AGGACGTTTAGCCTTCTTTTCTTTTTTCCCTCTCTCTTTTTTTTTTTTTTTTTTTTTTTTTGTAAAGAGAGGACACTCTGCTCACCCAGAGTGTTTGTATCTACTTTTATCATTTTTGAAATAAAAGTATGAAAATTTTTATCCCCTTCTTCTTTGCGTGCTGTGGAGAATCCACCTGGCTGTGAATGCTAGACTTAGGTAAGACTAAGTTCTTTCAATGAGACGCGGCGTCGGCTCTAAGTCTTCTTGATGAGACGCAGCATAGAGGCAGCATAGAGTGAAAAGCGGCCTCCGAACGCAGCGTCAATCACAGGGTGAGAACGCGGTTCTTAGTTCATGAGAACTTAGGCAGACTAAGTCCTTTTGACAAGACGCAGCATCAATCCATAGGGAGACGCGGCCATCATTGTTTCATGAGACGCGGCATTCATTCAGGGAGACGCGGCTCTGAATAACGCGGATCTGCTTCTGCGAAGAAGGAAGCGGATCAGGCAGACGCGGGAGACGCAGCCAGTCCTTTTGACAAGACGCAGCATCAATCCATAGGGAGACGCGGCCATCATTGTTTCATGAGACGCGGCATTCATTCAGGAGACGCGGCTCTGAATACGCGGATCTGCTTCTGCGAAGAAGGAAGCGGATCAGGCAGACGCGGGAGACGCAGCCTTGTGCCTTCCCTTAATTCAAAAATGGATTAAGTGCTCTCTGAGGAGACGCGACTTTGACTCGCGCGGGCATCTTTCTGGGACGCGGATGTGTGGATAGTTCTTCAATCCGCGTCTGGGTGTAAACTCCCAGGCGTTACATACAACCTGTCATAGGGATTTGGTGTGATCTTTAAATATCAGATGCGGATTTCCGCTTTGTTTCCCGAAGCAGTTGTCCACACGTCGGTCGGCTGATTGGGCTTGAGTATTGATTCTCTTAAACGAGAAACCAGTGCGGGCGGTTGGAGATCAGCGCCAGCGGCGGTTCTCGAAGCAGCGTTACGCGTCCGGCCCTTATTGGATCTTGGCAGTGGTGCAGTTATTAATGCCGGCGGTTCAGATTACGGGGCCATAATCGCTATTATCAGGAGTTGCCTATAAATAGGGCGCCCCTTCTCCCTTCAATCCTGCCTTTGGACTATTTTGTTTTTTGAAAGAGAGAGCGCTTTGAGAACCTTCATCTTCCTCAGCGAATTGTCTCCATGGATGAGGAAGGCTCTGAAGATGACCCAGGGCTTTTAAGCTCCTGTTTGGTCTCTTTAGGAGAAAACAACTCTTTGCCCTTGTGACCGCGTTGCGTCCTGGTGCAGAGAGTACAACTCTTGATAGAGGTCTCCACGGGTATGCCGTTCGTTTCACCATGACATTTTAGATTTACCATGGCCTGTACCTTGGCTTCATGTCATCTGGACCCCCTCATGAAGTCTGCATTGGTGCACTCCTTCTGGAATTTGTACCATAGACCTGAACTTCTCCGGACGCGCGTGCAGGAATCTTTGGCACTTGGCGTTGGCGCGTTTTATGGCTTATGCCTTAGCGCGTTTCATGGCCAATGCCTTGGACGAATTCCAAAAAAGGTTTCAGACCCGCACCTTGCAACTCCTGTTCATGGAGATGGTAATTTTCGGCGTCTGTGCCTTTTCGGCGTTTGTGCTCTTTGACCTAGGCGCAGAATGGGACCGCGTTTTGATTCGCGTTTGTCTCTGCTGACGCAACAGTTTGGCTTGCTGCGCGTGTCATTCCTGCGTCTTGGCAGAGACTGCATGGATCATTCCCGCGTTTGGCTGACTGCGTGGATCATTCCCGCGTTCGCCTCTGCTGACTAGTTTTTTTTCTGTTTACACTAAGTTGCAGATTGTTCTTATTCTCTCTTTTGTTCCTTGCAGGTTTGCTGGGCCTTGGAAGAATACTTCGGTCGGCGAACTCGTTCAACGTTCACCTATGAGAGAATATATTATGGTCCTCGTCACCTATAAGAGAGTATATTACATCTCTGACGAGGACCCAACCCTCGCCAAGGTCTCTTCAGATCTGGTGCAAGAGACGGATAGGCTGAGTATCGGCGAGGGTGGTCCGGCGGTTACGGTGGCGGATGAGATCCTCTTCCTCTCCCTACCCCAGAAGTGACATCAAGGACATTCCGTTGGATGGCCTGCTGGGGAAAGGGATGGTGATGAATGCAGGACTCTCTGCTGCCGCTGGACCTAGTGGAGGGTGGCATCCTTCGTGATGACTCCTAAACTTCCTCTCTCACCCCAAGAGTGACTCCATGTTTGTTGGATGGTCTACTAGGGAAAGAGACGCGCCTGAACGAAGGGTTGCAGGACCTTCTGTTGCCACCGGACCTCAAGAACACCATTGCTCTTGGCTTGGTCAGCTAGGGCGCTTTCGAAGTTGGCGTCATGCATCAAAGTGCAACGGTTCCAACAGTCGCCACTTCTTCAGACATCATGCACTTAGGATCAGATGCGGCTTCAAGGAGTGAGTACGGCCTCAGAGAGAGAGAGGGACTTCTTTGTACTCCTTAATTGTAACACTCAATCTTATTGTATAAGAGAGCGTTTTGTATCACTTTCATGTGTTTGGATATGAATAAAAGTGACACTTTTCTTTTTGCCTCTTTCTGTTGTCTTGAATGTTTTGTTTTAGAAGCAAAAGAATGATTTTGGTGGACCCGCCACTTTATAAAAGAAAGTGATAGGGGAATGCGTGCTCCCAGAGAAGGTGAACTTTTGTCAAGTGTCTAGGATTGACTTGATTCAAGGTCAGCTGGGGAATTTGATAAAACATTGTCAGTGGTGTAATGTTAACCTAACAATGTCTTTAGGTGGACCTGTTATTCTGTTGAAGAGAATAACAAGTGAAACTAGACCCGCGAGGAATCTAGTAAAGCTTTCACCGTTAGAGGTGTGATATTAACTTAACGGGTTGGAGATAGTCTTGTCAGAAGTGTGGTGTTAACTCGACAAGGTGTGAGTCAGAGGTGTGATTTAACTTAACTCAGAATGTCACTGTCATAGGTGTAATGTTTAACTTAACAGTGAGGTAATGCTAGAGGTGTGATGTTGAATTAGCATTGGTCATCTCGACTTAGACGAAGAAGTCGAGGAAAGGTCATGGCCATAGGTGTATTGTTGAACTTAGCGATGACTCGGATGCTAGAAGTGTAGTGTTAACTTGGCATCGTCCATTTCAGCTTCGATACGGAAGTCTGAAGAAAGGTGACTATCAGAGGTGTGATATTAACTTGACAGGCACTCGATGTACTGCTTAGAGGGTAATGTTAACTTTAAACAGTAGTTTTGTCAGAGGTGTGATATTAACTTGACAAGAATTTGCTTGCGATAGGAGCAATTTGAGGACCTGTCATTCTATTGATGAGAGAATTGACAAGTGGAATTTGAAGTGCCAGAGGTATAGTGTTAACTGGCAAATTTGAGAGTTTGTTACTCTATGCAGAGTTAACAAGCAAGGTTTATACTTGACAAAGAGTATTCATTACCAGAGGTATAGTGTTAACATAGTAATGATTGCATTTTGTGGTCCTACCATTCTATGGATGAGAATTGGTAAGGGATTTTTGGAGGGAAGAGTGGAATCAAGTTCACTTAGGATTTTTAGCAAACCCTCAGCTATCAACGGATTTGAGATGCCTTTACCAACTACCGTTTGAGTTGGGCTAGCCATGCTATTCCCCTCAGCATGATGAGTTGTCGAAGACTTATGTTGGACTTAAAAGCCAACATTTTCTTCTATCCTTAGCCGTCGGAGGCGTCGGATCAAGCAGGAACGTGTCCCTTAGGATTTTTAGCAAATCCTCAGCTGTCAACGGGTTTGACATGCCTTTACCAACTACCGTTTGAGTTGGGCTAGCCATGCTATTCCCCTCAGCATGATGAGTTGTCGAAGACTTATGTTGGACTTAAAAGCCAACATTTTCCTCTATCCTTAGCCGTCGGAGGCGTTGGATGTTTCCAATCAGAGGTGTATTTTAACTTGATCGGTGGAAGAATGCCATCTAGGGATAGTATTTCTTCAGGAATTTGCCATTGATTGGCATCATGAGTGTATCGCCATTTGAGGTTATGAGGCGATACGATCCATTTGAGTAGACTGACTCTACTACAAACGGTCCTTCCCATTTGGGTTGGAATTTTCCTTTCGTCTTGTGCGTCATGACCATGGGTCTTCGGACGGCTAAGACGAGGTCACTTTCTTGAAAGTTCGGGATTTGACTTTCTTGTTGAAGGCTCTGGTGATACGAGCTTGGTAAAGCTCGATTTGTTGTTGGGCCTGCAGACGCTTGTCGTCCAAGGCTTCCAATTCTTGGAGTCGCTGTCGATGCTTCTCCTCTGTTGTCATTTCCGCTGTCAAGGCGACGCGAAGAGATGGAATTTGGATTTCCAGTGGAAGGACGGCTTCGCATCCGTACACCAAGGAAAATGGCGTGGCTTTAGTTGGGGTTCGCACAGTCGTGCGATAGGCCCATAAGCATTCGCCCAACTTATCGTCCCAGTCTCGTTGACTTTTCGAGACGAATTTCTTGAGAAGCTTGCCAATAGTCTTATTGAAAGCTTCTGCGAGGCCGTTAGCGGGCGGATAGTATGCCGTTGATGACACACTCTGGATTCTGAACTTGGCGCAGAATCTCTGAAAAGCCTGGCTGATGAACTGGGGTCCATTGTCATGGACAATCCGCCGAGGCACACCGAAGCGGTAAATAACGTGATGTTTCACGAACTTGATCACGTTAGAAGATTTCACCTCTTTCAAAGGGATAGCTTCGACCCACTTGAGAAGTAATCGGTTATCGCTAGGATGAACCGATGTCCCTTTGATGATGGTGGGCTGATAGGACCAACCACGTCCATCCCCCACATTTCGAACGGCCAGGTAGAGGTCGTAGAGTGGAGGTATCCTGGTGCTTGATGGATGGAATCGCCATGTATTTGACAGGCGTGACATCTTTTGGCATAGGCAACAGCATCGGCAACCATCTTGGGCCAGTAGTAACCCAATCTTTGGAGTCGGTTTGCCAGCTTCGGGCCAGGTTGATGAGCTCCACACGTACCATCGTGGGCTTCTTTCAACACTTCGTGGGCTTCTTTTGATGAGAGGCACCGGAGCAGGATCCCGTCATGCGATCTACGATACAATGTTCGCGAAATCGCATTGTAGTAGAATTTGGAGGCTTTCCTTCGGATGGCAGCGCCTCCCTGGTGTCTTCGGGCAAGATGCCGTACAAGACAAAATCAATGTAGGGGAATCGCCAGTCTTTAAGCTCTGGATCAGTTGACACTTCAAGTGTTTCCTTACCGCGACGATCTCCCGTTGACCTCTGGTAGTCTCCGAGGGGACTTTTTGGGCAGTATAGGTCGTGGCTATAGACGAATACCTTCTCCATTGCTCCGGCTGGAAGAGCTAAGGAGGCAGCAAGGGATGCAAGTGCATCTGCATGCGCATTTTGCTTGCGCGGTACATGGTCGATGTAGAAGTTTGAAAACCTCTCGGCCATGTGGATTGTCGCGTTGTAGTAGGGTACTAGATCTTCATGCCTGACCTCATACTCTCCGCGAACTGGCTGACGATGAGTTTAGAATCACCGTATGCCTCGAGATTTTTAACGCCAATCTCATCGGCGAATTGCATTCCAATCAAAAGAGCGTTGTATTCCGCCACATTGTTGGAACAGGGCTCCGTTAACGAGATAGCTCGGGAATCACGTAATTTTGTGGGGAGACGAGTACCACTCCTACCCCGCTACTGTGTGTCCCTTTGGGCTTGCCCTTGATGCACCGTCGAAGAAAAGTTGCCATACTTGACTTTCGAACGAGTCTGAGCTAGGCAGACTTCGGCGACCTCATCTGGGAGATCCTCGTAGAGTTTGGCTGCCCTGGGATCTGGGTGTTCAGCTAAGAAGTCCGCCACCGCTTGTCCTTTAATGGCTTTTTGGGGTAGGAAGTGCATCTCGTATTGAGATAGCAATATAGCCCATTTCGCCAGTTGGCCGTTCAAATGAAGGCTTTGTCATGAGTAACCTCAGGGGGTTGACTTTGGATATGACATTTATGGTTTGGCCCACCAGATAGTGTCGCATTTTCTGAATGGCGAACACCAGTGCCAAACATTCCTTCTCGATCGGGTTATACCGATGTTCGGCTCCGATCATCGTTCTACTTAGGTAGTAGATTGCTTGTTCTCGCCCCTGGTCATCATTCTGAGCTAGTAGAGCTCCCAAAGAATGATCCATTGATCGGACGTACACCAGGAAAGGCTTTCCGGATACCGGAGCTGCAAGGACTGGTGGTTGGGTGAGGTAGTGTTTGATCTCCTCAAACGCTTTTGACAAGCGTCGTCCCAAATGAATGAAACACCCTTTTCATCAGCTTGGCGAAGGGTTGGCATCTCCCGGAAAGGTTTGATATGAACCTGCGGATGTACGCCAATCGTCCTTGTAATCCCCTGAGCTCCTTGAGGCTTCTGGGGGGTTGCATCTCTTGGATAGCGCGGACTTTCTCTGGATCCAAATGGATTCCTGTGGAAGTCACAACAAACCCTAGGAATTTGCCACTGGCTACCCCCAGGAAGGACTTGGTGGGGTTCATCTTCAATTGATGAGCCCGCATGATGTCGAAGACCACCCTCAGGTCTGCTATGTGATCACCTTTAGTGCGGCTTTTCACCGCGATGTCGTCGACATAACATTCCACCGTTTTGCGTATCTGCCGATGGAAAATGGCATTCATGGCCCTTTGGTAGGTTGCCCCAGCATTTTTCAGACCGAAGGGCATGACGGTGTAGCAATATACCCCTAGAGGTGTCCTGAAGGAGGTGTGCTTTTCATCATCGGGATACATCTTGATTTGATTATATCCTGAGAACCCGTCCATAAAGGACATTCGCTCGAATCCACAAGTATTGTCAATCATGACATCTGTGATTGGCAATGGGAATTCGTCTTTGGGGCAGGCCTCGTTTAGATCACGGAAGTCGATGCAGATCCGGATCTTCCCGTTCTTCTTGGCGACGGGGACGATGTTGGCTACCCAATCGGGATGCTGTTCCTCCCTGATAAAGCCGGAGTCAATAAGCTTCCTGACTTCTGATTGGATTGCCTCCATTATCTCTGGACGGAACCGTCGCTGCTGTTGTTTAACAGGCTTCATGTCCGGATTGATGTTGAGGCGATGCATAGCCGCTTGAGGATCAAGTCCAGGCATGTCCTCATAATTCCAGGCGAAGACATCTATATACTCTTGTACAAGAGATATTAAATCCTTCTTCTCCGAAGGTGACAGGCCGTCACTTATGAAGATGGGTTTAGGATTGGCTTCATCTCCTAGGTTGACTTGAACAACCTTGTCTTCTGTGGGTGGCTCACGCTGTTCAAAGCGGATGTCCCAAAGAGCATTTAAATGTCTGATCCAAGGGTCTGTATCAAATTGGATCATTTCTTCATCTTCATCCTCCATATGGCTTGTCGAAACCATGTTTACTGAAAGCCCTTTGAAGATGTTACCGACACTGACATCTGATTCCCACGACGACGTGTCTGATGAGCAGTCATGACTTGACAGTCTCTCCGAATCAGAGGCTGATGGCACTGGGTTGATATATAGCCCAACCCCCGGCGCGTCTGATGATAGTAATCAGGGGTTTTCCCTTTCGGTACAAAGGATCGAAGCAGTGTTCTTCTTCCTTTTCCGAAGTTCAACCCAGGCCTGTTGGTTAGATCATACCCCATGCGCTTCATCATCTTGAGCGTTTTCGGTTCATAATGATCGAACTGAGGGGATTCATCCTTACCTTCCGATTCTTCGTGGGGCATTGGTTCAGATGCGATTCGCCCAAAAAGTATTGGTCTTTGGCCTTTTCGTCTGGCTGGAACCATGAATACAGACTCTTGCGCGTCTCCATTATCCTGGTACGTCCCGAAGGATGATTTCACCGGTACATGCAAGATGTCAAAGCATCTATTGCCGACCAGAGGTCATCGTCCACGTCGGTAGTGGTATCCGACGGTATTGAATCGGAAACATACATAGGAAAATACGCAAAATCTAAATCTTCATTAATGTACCAACCACCCGCATCGTCGGTGGTATCAACATCGAGCTTATTAGTGCTCTTTACAAGTGGTTCCAACTCCCACAGGCACTCTCTTTCTCAGGCTCAATGTCAGCTTCATTACCAGAGTCTGGCTCCTCTGGTTGTGGGGTTTCATTAGTCTCCTCCGGATCCTGATATAAGAGGGAGTCCGTGAAATAATTTTCAACCCCTTTAAACGGATGCCTTTCGGCAATCAACGTTCGGACCTGTCCACTCTCGTCAATGTATTTCATGACTTGGTGGAGAGTAGAGGGAACGATAGAATTGCGGTGAATCCATGGTCGTCCCAGCAACAGGTTGTAGGAAGTGTCCGCGTCAATGACGTAACACGTCACTTCCGACTTGAGGTTCCCGATCTGGCATTTGAGCTTGATCTTCCCCATCGGGCGGGAGCTGTTGGCATTGAACCCGTAAATAGTCGTCTGGGTAGGGCTCAGACGATGGGTAGGAATGCCTAGAAACTGCATAACCCGGCGAGGTATGATGCTTAGCGCAGACCCTGGGTCTACCTGGATGCGGTTCACCTCGGATGACCCAATATACCCTGTGAAGTATAGGGGTCGGTCATGCTTCCCTTTAACCTGCATGTCGTCTGTTGTGAAGGTGATGCAGGGAGCATTTGGGGAGGTGTGGAGGCAATCCTCTACATCTTCCTCCCTTGGCACGCGGGTCATAAAGACCTCAGCATTGGCCAAAGCTTCTTGTAGAGCCTCTCTGGTTGACTTTGATAGCCTCAGGAGCTCATACAAGGTAATGCGTGCCGGGATGTTGGCTAATTGAGCCAAGACATCAAAACTGTAAGGTGTCGAGGATCCTTCCGTTACACCTTTCGCAAGAACTCGAGAAAACCGAGTTTCTTTCTGTTTCTCCACAGGTGGTTTCGTGGAGGGCTTGGCTGGTTCTACGGCTGGTTGCGGAGAAGCCGCTGCTGTCTCGCCGTACTGCTTCAAGTATGCCTGTCCTGAACGGGTCCCCGCCGTAGGTTGGCTGGGCTCTGCGGCCAGGACTATTGTCTCCTCTTCTGAGTCAGTCAGCGAGGGAACATCAGCGTTCGCTTCTCGAGAGGAGGCGCATATCACATGGCAGGATGAAGCCTTCCCTTTGCCTTTGGACTTCCTATTGGTCACAGTCGTCCATTGTTGTTCGTCGACGAGGTCAGGGTGGACCCACATGATTTCCCCTCGAGGTGTAGGGACGGGTACCAAGCCTTTCTCCTGCTGCTGATGAGGGTCTGTGTTGACCACCCTCAGTTCTCCTTTCGGGACAGAGATCACCCCCACGGGTGTCGGGGGTCGTGTCCCAAACTGGAGAATCGACGTCATGTTGGCCGTCATCTTCTTCTGCTCCGGTCGGAGTTTTAATACCTCCGCGTCAATCAGAGCTTGAAGGATGTCCTTAAAGACGTAGCAGCTTTTGGTAGGATGTCCGAGCATCCTGTGGTATAAGCAGTAGGTGGGATTGTCGGTCTTGCCGACTTCCTCCGGGCGCCTAATTTCAGGGAGCTTCAGTCGATTGCTCTTGTTGAGTAGCTTGAAGAGCGAATCGACGTGTTCCTCCTTGAAGGAATACTGCTTGTTGGGGCGTGGCTGGCTTGAAGAGCCACTTGCCCTGCCTGTTTGAGGTTGGTGGGAGATTTGGTCTCCGTCGCCAAATTATCCTTCCGCTTCGTCTGGAGGGAGGTGTCTGGTGCACGCCTTGTCGACCTCTCTGGCCTGGGCTTGCCTTCTTCCGCTCTGACGCGGGCGACAATCTCCTCAGCCTGTTCACCTTGCTGGACTAATTGTTTCCAGGTGCGGCTTTCAGCAACTCCTATTTGAGCAAGGAGTGAGGTTTGGAGATTATGGCGACATGTTTCCACCAGGGTGGCCTGGGTCATGCCGCTTGGACATCGGAGTGCCATGTTCCGAAATCTTTCTACGAAAGACTTGACGGACTCTCCCTTTCGCTGTCTTGTAGCTAAAAGGGTAGGCATTGTGACTTCGGAGTCGTCTTCGAAGAAGCGTGTCAAGAACAGCTTCTCTAGATCCCCCCAGTTCTTGATAGAACCCTCCGGGAGCTTCATAAACCACTCAAAAGCCAACCCTTTCAGGGTGCCGATGAACAGTCGCGCCAGGATGGTGTCATTATCTACCACGTTCCCGGTCTGGGATTTGAAGTAGTAGATATGCTGGTTGGGTGACCCCTTCCCGTCGAATGCTTGGAGGGTTGGAGCCTTGAACTTAGGAGGGTATGGAACTAAGTCCCACTCAGCCGGATAGGGCCGGACCACTCCTGCTTCTTGGAGGTCCTTGCGATTGGCAAGGGCCTCGAGGCGTCGTTCCAATTGACTCACCCTCTTAGCATGAGTCTTCTCCTGGTCTTGGTCGCTTCTTGCCTGCGACGAGGGCTTGGACACATCCGAGGTAGATCGTCGTGTCTCGTCAGAAGATTCGGAGGGTGGGCTTCCTCCCTTTCTCCCTTTCCCCTTCGGCCTTCTAGGAGGAGATCTCGCTCTTTCTTCAAGCAATTTCTCAAGCATAAGCTTGAGGGAGTCAATGGATCTCTGTTGAGAGGCGATTATATCCATCTGGTGCTTCTGCGTCTGCTCTAAACGCCTGGTCGTCTCCTCAGGAGTGTCGGCCATGTAGGCGGAAGCCTCCTTCTCGACGGAAGAGTTTGAAGCCTGCGACTCCACTATAGCGGAGTGAGAACCACCCATTCTAATGCCGCGGGCTAAGGCATTATAGTCAATTGGGGGAATGGCCCCTGTCCGGGTGCGAGTGTGTTGATAAACCCCCTCCGGTTCAGAGTCAGATTCCTCTGAGTTGACCATTAGTTGTTTTCCCTTGCTTCTGCTAGTCATGTTTGCAGTAAGCTCCGGGTATTCAACATCTGAGAAGGTTCTCCTCCTGTGGGAGCGTCTTCTCTTGGCTGACGGGGGAATCAGGGTCAGCTGTCTAATTAAAGACGGCTGGTGCACACCTGACTCGCAATGGCATCCAGAGAGCATCTGGATGAGCTGTTGACAGCAGTATGGAGAAGTGGTCTGATTGGCACTCCTTTTCCTTGTCAAATAATCCCTCAAATCTGTGGGAGGGGGATTAAAGAGACTGGTCTCGCAACGTCGACGACGGGAGACAGTCATGTGCTGTTCAGCCTGGACACAGGTTTCAGAAACGCGGCTGTTGCGTCGCGGCTGCGTCACGCGCGTCTGGCGTCTCTGTTGATATGAGACGCGACTTTCGCGTTGCTGTCTGCTGCGTTGGAGCAGGGAGACTTGGGAGAGAGTGGGCTGCTGGGCCCCACGCCTATGGGCGCGTGCTTCCTGTGTTTGACAAGACGCAGAAGCTTCGCTTTGGCGTTTGGCAAGTTGGTCTTCAGAAGGCTCAACTTGGGGAGTCTCGCGTTTGGGTCGCCAAACACGGACCTCTCGCACTGGACGAGGTGCGGGCAAGGCATCGGATCGTATGCTGCGTTCAACCCCAGTCAGAAAACCAACGGTTCCGACCGAGTGTTGACGCGCGCGTCTTCTCTGTCGACGCTCGGCATTCCGATTGCGCCGTGGAGGAAGAGAGAAGCAAACAACTTCCTGGTTTGTAGAACCAGGGGTGTTTGTCACGCGGGTCTCCTGAGAGACGCTGACGCGGGCGTTCTGTGCGACACGGTCGATCGCACCAGTAGATGTGCCGGGGACCACGCGGGCCTTCAGAGAGGCGTTGGCGCGTGTGCTCTGCGCGACGCGGTTGATCGCAGTAGAGGTGTCTGAGGTTACGCGGGCCTTCTGGGAGGCGTCGGCGCGTGAACCAAACTTGGCACAGTGGGCAGCAGGAGCACCCGACAGAGCCTCAGATTGGGCTTCAGGGGGCTGTCCACTTGAGACCCTGCGGCAGACGCGGGTCTTTGGGCTCTTGGAGCCAGAAGAGAGGAACTCTTCATACTTCGCCTGGTCGAACTCGACGACGAGGGATTCGACCATTTTCCCCTTACGGAGAACGTCATCTTGCACCACGGTGCGCTCGTCAGTAACGAAAGTAGTCCCCAGCGGAGTCGCCATCTCTTGTACGCGCCGAAAATGTGGTGGTCGGAGAAAGTGGTTTTAGCTGTAAAAGATTTCCTTGATTCAAGCGAAACGATTACAACCAAAAGAACTACTCTTCCCTCTTTTCCAGTTACAAGGGAGGGAGGATGTCTGAATCTTCCCTTTGTTTAAGGCTGGGTTCTTCGTGTGGCGATGGAGAGTGAATCTTGTTCTCCGTTGACCAGATGACCGTCCTGGACCGTCGGGGGTCTTCTCTTTCGGTCGGTAGAAAGAGTAACTCAGCTCAGTCTACCAAAACTCTCAAAGAGGAGGTAGGCGAAGAGCGGCTAGTACTCAGTAAGCTCGCTGAAGGGGTTTTTTTTTTCTCTCTCTGTCGTTGATCTCTCCTTTGATTGTCGTCCCTTTTCCTTCTCGTCGTCAATCGTCCCCTCCTTCAATAGTGACGGGACTATTTATAGGGTTTTTAGGGGGTGATCGTGCCCCTGAAAACGCTCCACAATGAGGGCCACTTCATGCTACATGTGCGGTGACTGGCCCCTTATTTCGGGTAGTTGCAACTGAGACGCGGGCTTCGGGCCGACGCGCCTTGTTGCTGAGACGCGGGCTTCGGACCGACGCGCCTTGTTGCTGAGACGCGGGGCTTCGGGCCGACGCGCCTTGTTGCTGAGACGCGGGGCTTCGGGCCGACGCGCCTTGTTGCTGAGACGCGGGGCTTCGGGCCGACGCGCCTTGTTGCTGAGACGCGGGGCTTCGGGCCGACGCGCCTTGTTGCTGGAACTCTGCTTTCTTAGTAGCTTGTCTGTTGGATATTTTTAGACAGCCTACAGCTAGTTTTTCTAGCCTATAAAAAGGGGGGCTTATATGGACTGTTTTGAACAAGTTTTCAAGTGGGTTTTGGAGCTAGTTTTTTCTACTCTTTTAAGAGGTTTTCTCCACTTGTTTTAGAGCCAAATACTTCCATTCAAAAGGAGAGTTTATCAAGAGTTTTTAAAGTGATTTTCTTGTGTTTTCCTCCACAATTTCAATCCTTGTTTTTCTCACAAACACTTGAGCTATCCATTGATATATTCATCCTATAGGAGTGTTATTGTGAGATTTTTTTAGGTGATCAAAGTGTTGTGATCACCAAAGACTTCATCTTTGTTTTGAGGAGGCGGACTTGCGGGTTTGCGGTGTTTTGAGTTCTTGTGTGAACTCTTTGTAGAGGTGCGGCCTCGGTGAGCTAGTGGGCTTGCGGTGTGTTCTTGAGAGAACAAGATAGGGACTAGAGAGTCCAAAGAGCTTGTAGGTGTTGCGGCACAAAGTGATCCAGTGGGATCGATTTTAGTCTCCTTCATAGTGTTGAAGGCAGGGACGTAGAGCAAGTGTGCTCGAACCTCGAAACAAATCTCCTGTGTTTGTGATTGCTCTCTCTCTTTCTCTTACTTGTTTATATCTTGCATGCTTATATTGTCATTATCTTTATATGCTTGATATACATTGTGTGCTTAATTGTTATATGCTTGGGGATTGTTTGCTAACACTTGTATTTAATCAAGAGAGCCAACACGACACCTCAACTCTTATCTAGAGGAATCTTGAGGAGTTAGTCCAGAGCCCTTCACGGGGAATCCGGCTACACTCTTGTGTTATACGTGGTGTTTGTTTTAAAGAAGTTTTTAGTTTGCATTAATAAGTTTTAATTCCGCATTAATTGACCATTAGATTAGCTAGTCACCTATCCACCCCCCTCTAGGTGATTACACTTAACACTTGATCACCCTCAAACACCCTCACTAATAAAGCTCCTATAAGTTAGATATGGCTATAAAAAGCTCAAGCTTGTGTGAGAAAAAACAAGATAGATGTGAAAATTGAAAACTCAAAAAAAAACCTTTGAAAAACTCAAGAGAATCACTCTTGATAAACACTCTTTTGATATGAAAGTTTAGCCCAAAAAACTTGTTGAAACACTTCTATTGGAGATTGGTAAATGGCTCTTTAAAACTCTCCAAAAATCTTATTTAAAATTATTCAAAACAGCTCCCTTTTATAAAGCTATAAAAACTAGCCGTTGGGGCAAATCCCCAGGACAGATGACCTGTCGGTCGACCTGCCAACGGTCATATTTATGACCGTTGGGGTTGTCGGTCGATCGCACCCAGGTCTTGACCTATCGGTCAACCGATCGGTCGATCGAGGCTAGAACTAGGAGCACTGCTCTCTAGTCAGTCGACCGCTTTGTCGACCTGGGTTAGATCCTGAGAGTAAACTCTCTGGATCGGTCGACCGTCCGGTCAACCGGCCCTCAAGCCAGGACTTGTGCACATCTCTATGCACATCGAACGCCACTCGATCGACTGACTTCGATCCAGTTAACCGGTCGGTCGACCGCCAGAAGCCGAGGTCAGGGTTAATTGGGGATTAAAACTCAGTTTTTTAAAATCCGTTGAAGTACCATAAATCACATAAAATTCACAAAAATTAGTTCATTGAAATACTTGAAATCCAAATATGTGTGATCAAAAATCAACGCATATTACAAATAAGTTGAACTATTTTTGTGATAAAGAAATTCATCTTTATACAAAAATCGATATTTTTCAAAAATCAACTTTGAAATGAAAAACCGATATTTCCAAAACTTGTTCAAATACAAAGACATGATATTAAAACTCATATGAAGTATAGCGTGTATGGATATGATCCAAATACACATATAAAATGAAATATCTATGTTTCTGACAATAAGCTCTAAAATAAGTTTTGATAAATACAAAACTTAAACACTTTATATAGAAACATCAAATAAGTTTTTCTAAATATTTGAGCCATCAATGTGTAAGGATGAAATCCAAAACACATATAAAACATGTTACGTTTTTTTTAAAGATATCTCCTTTAAAGCTCAAATTGCAAAGCAGTATTTTCTAAAATCAAAACTATTCTTATGAAAACACCTATAGATTTTGTGTGTGTGTGTGCATGAGCTTGAGCAATCCACCACTAATCTATCCTTTATATTTTATCTAAAATATAAAATCTTAACACATGCAAACATAGACTCAAGTCTTGAAAATTTTCTATATAAAATCTTTTTCTCCATCTTAACTTGGTCCAAACCTTGATCCAAAGAGCTAGAATCCTCTTGAGTACTTTATGTGATCTTGATGAGCTAGCTCTTGAATCAACACCTGCTAGCTTCAAAATTAGACTTCGAATCTTTGTTGAAGCTAAACACTGACTAAGATCTTGATTAAATATCTGAAACTAAATGACACGAGATCATTAGTACTATAACTACACGAATGAGTTATCATAAAAACTAGAGTGAAGAGCATTTGGGCCAATAGTCTCTCCCTTTTTGATGATGATAAAACTCATGGAGTTATATATGATTGGATTAAAGATAAGCTTTATAGAAGCTCTCACTTAACTCATGCATAGCATAAACAATAAGGATATTCAACAAAAGCTCATAAACTAAATAAATATATGTGCATAAATAATAAATAGTTAACATGCATATAAACTCTAAATTCTTGTCCCTTTTTTTGTCAATTCATCAACAGAGGGGCGAAGGCAAACAAACAATAAAGATGTATACGTAATATACATTCATGAAGAGGAGAGACCTTAAGTTAGCTTCCCCCGCATACATACATTACATGAAAAAGGGATGACTAGACCCTAACCCACATAAAGCATAATATACAGTGTATAAGCGGAGATATTAAGCTTCCCTATACATGTGTACCACATAAGAAGAGAGATCAAGCTCCTCAATATGTAAGATACACTCAATATGAATCTATATATAGAGAAGATGTTAAGGTCTCCTTGGATATAAGAAATACATATCAAACATTTGAAAATTTTTGAGATCATTTTTAAAACAAATTTTGAAATTTCCTGAAGTCAACAAAATAAATTTTGATACTAATTTAAATCAAATTATAGTTGACAAAACAAATGTTTGTATCACTTTTAGATAAATAAAATTATTAAGATACCAATAGTCAATTTTGATACCAATTGAATGTGAAATTGATATCAATTGTAAAATAAGCACAATCTAAATCACATATATGTATGTATGAAAATGAAACTACCACTTGAAATTTGAAGCATACATGATTAAGTTTTACTTGCACATAAGAATACAGAATTTTAGAACTTAAGAATAGAATGTGCAAGTACTCAATTTTACCGCTATAGCAAGTGGATATGCGGGTCGCGATCCATAAGGAGGGACTAGCGATGGAAGCTTTTTAGTAAGTTCTCTTTTATGCTACAATGAATTGTTAAAGTTCATCTTTTGTTCTTAAAAGAAAAAGAAAAATAAGTTACAATTAAGCTAAGAAAAAAGTGGTAGATTGAGAAGGTGGAGAAAATAGAAAATGGGATTATACAAAGAAGTTAAAAAAAGAGTGATAAAATAGTTGGGAGATTATAGTGTTCTAAACTAAAGAATTAAAAGAAAGAAGCTAAAAATTACTTACCTCTTTAGTGCTCATATACCTTGGATCCTAACTATGACTTACCTAGTCTTTTAAGGCGATCAAGCATGGCATGTAAGATCTTCCCTTCCCGATTTATACTATAAATAAAAGGGCAAGCTAAACTAACAAAAAAACGGTCGTTCATCACCATAGGCCATCAAGGGTACTTGCAATGGCGAAGTAGTCTAGAAGCTATCGGATTCACTTGGATTGCAACACATCAGTGGAAAATAAATGAAAGTAAGAGTAAAGAAGAAAAAGAAAGTTCGATTCGATTCAAATAATAATGAAAGAAAAGACTTACTTATATCGGTGTCACCCTCAATACAAACTTGTTCTCATTCCTCCATGATACTCGTCTCTTCTCTCAGTTATATAAAGAAAACTAAAAATTACTTAAAGAAGAAAAATAAAAACCTACACTAAAAGAACGAAAAACTAGCCTAAAATCTTGAAATCACCTAGAAGGGGGTGAATAGGTGATAATGCTAATCGATGCACAATTAAAAATGTTATGATGCAACGATCACCCAAAACAGGACTAGAAGCCGAATACCCTGTGAAGGGCTCTGAACTCCTTCCTCGTGATTCCTCTAGATAAGAGTTTGAGGTGCATATTGCAATCTTGTTGTATGAGTATTTGATTGACAATATGAATATAAAACAAGTGTATATAGCAATGAATATGAAGAGCAAGTACAATGTTGCAATAAATAAGAAGCAATAAATATAAAGCAAAGAAATAAAGCAAGAAGCAAGTAAACCAAACGCAAACACCGAGAATTTTTTCGAGGTTCGAGCACCCAGCTCTACGTCCCGCCTTTACCCAGAAGGATTTCTAATCATTATAACTTCACAAAGAATTACAATCACACCGGAGTACCCAACTCCACAATCTCGAATACAAGTATTTCTTGGTGATCAAAAGACCACAAACTCTCTTTTGCAAAAGCCTCTTTCCCTTATAAGAACCATGTAGAACAATGGTTAGAATTGAAGCTCAAGTAATGTAAGTGGAAAAAGAAAATGAATTTTAGAGAGTTTAGAAATAAAAACTTCAGAGATGAGAAAGGTTTTTCAGCACAAAAATCAAGAATCAAACTCTTTGAAGGCCTTTGAAAACTTTGAATATTTGCAAATGCTTGTTATAAAAAACATAACCCTAATCACCCCTATTATAGGATAGAGATAGGGTTTAAAGGGTAAACTCATATAATAGTAATTAGGAAGTATTTGACCCATAAAATATCCCCTAAATTCGTTTAGAAACGAAAAAGAATCAATTAAAACGTGTTTTAAAAAACTAGCTGTTATGGCAGAAAACCCACTCACGGTCGACCAGCCGGTAGACCGGTTTTCAAAAACAAAAGAGCCGTTGCGGCCCTCGGTCGACCGCCCGGTCGACCGAAATAAACAGAGAGTTACTGTCTTGCAGTCAGTCGACCGTCCGGTCGACCGATAGGGTCCAGTCGACCGCCCGGTCGACCGGGAAACGTGCACACATGCACGCCCCCAACGGTCAGATTCCCGGTCGACCGGTCGGTCGACCGATCTGACCTGACATAGAGTCGGTCGACCGGCTCAGGTCAAAACTTGAATTTTGAAAAGGATTTTGAAGAGTTTAAGATAGTTTTGAAAATAGTTCTTGACATAACTAGGTATAATACATAAAATGGAGTTTGTAAGTAATAAACTTTATTTAAAAATATTTGTATATATTTATAGGAAAAATTATTGGAAAAACCATGTGCGCAAAAACTTGTGTATAGGAACATGAGCTTCAACCTATTCACTATTCTTTGACAAAACTATAAAACTAAAAACAAATCTAATGAAGTCTTGAGCCATGCAATTTGCCATACTAGAGCCTTCTCTTCTATGGACACTCCTTCTTGTGCCATTTGCCTTATTTACTTCATGAACCTAGAAAGTCTTGCAAAAGCTAAGCAATGGCCTTCAAAATAGTACTAACCTGAAACTCATCTTGAACAAACTTATTAGTATCAATATAGCTCTTAAGTGTTTTGTTATCATCAAAACTCTAAACAAATAGAGAGTGTAACCTCTTGGGCCAATAATCTCTCCCTTTTTGATGATGACAAAACAAATAGGCTATATTAACAAGATATAAAAGAGAGGTGAAAACTCCCCCTCAAATAATGCTATATTAAACAAATAAAAGCAATTAAAAATCATGAGCCTAAAAATCATGAGACATCAAACTCTTGCAAAACACTTTTACAAAACTATATAAACTCATTTGTAGAACTCAAATACAAGAACTCATAAAAACACTTTGCAAAAACCAAAACCATATAAACTCATATTTCTCCCCCTTTTTGTCATACATCAAAAAGGGTTACGAAACAACCAATAAATAATATATGCTTGAACAAGATATAAACATGCATATATGCATACATAAACTCAAATATCTCTTCCCTTTTTTTTTTTTTGTCAATTCATCAACAAAGGGCCAAAAAAAAAATAAACAATCGATTGCCATATCATCAAATCTAAAGATCAAAACTTAAGTTTTTTTTTTAAATACCAATTTAAAATTTTTGATAAACATATTGATACCAATTGAAAAATATTAATACCAATTAAAGGTAAAAACCAAATTTTAAGATAAATACTAAAATCATTTTGCAATGAGGATACCAAATAGAGAATAATACCAATCTACGATCATTGATATTAATATTGAAAATGTTAGCATATATCAAACCAAAGTATTTTACATCATAAATGGTGGGAGTAAGATACCAATTTGAAATGAAAACTGATATAAATTGAAAATACAACCAAACCAATTTTACATAAAACCAATTTAAAAACAAGAATTTTCTTCCCCTTTATGAAATACTAAAAGAAACAATGCATAAGCTTGTAATAGATACTAATTAAAAATAATTGACATGATGAACTAAATCAAGCTTAGCAAACATAATTTGTGCTTTTTCAAAAAAATTGTAAAGACATGTGAAACAAGCACAATCAAATCATATATATGTATGTATGGAATACCAATTAAAATATGAGGCATACATATATAGCAAACACATATGAGTATATAAAAAGAATGTCAATATTGATACCAATTGAAAAGATCCAATGATACCGATTGAAACAACAATAATATCAAGTGTATAACTCATAATCCTATCCACCCATTTCATGCACATGTTTAAAAGATTTTCAATATTAACATACAAGGCATGGTCGCCCAACCACCGCCCGTAGAGGTTAGGGGTTTTCAAAATAGGTTTGAAAATATTGAAACTAGTTAAATGGAAAAACTTGTAAACTAGTACAAAATCCTTCAAGCAAGGAATAAAACAAAAGCATTTTTCATAAAACACATGTAAATCACATGGCACTAAACACTCGAAATCAATAAGGCGCATATCATACTCATGAAAATAAAATCATGAGAAACCATTAAATAAGGTGAGTGTACAAGTGTAATGTGAAACACATAAACATGAAAATATGAAACACTAAATTTTTATTCGAAACAATTTATACTACAAGGTATATGTATGTTTTGACAAAATGAGAAGTATACATACATATCCCTAAACACAATTTGAGTCCATAATAAAAATTTGCATGAAAAGCAAATGACTCAAGGGTTATACATGTATATCTTAAAGTTTGGCAAAATAAACATATACATGAAGTGAAAACACATAATCATAAAAACATATCCAAAATGGGAATACAAGTTTAAAATGCATGAATCATCAAAACTAAACTATACTAGCACATCTAATGGGTACAAATAGGCATTCAAGCACAAACATATAGAGGTTTATTTGTGGCCCACTATATATACAAGTATAAATCCTAATTTTAACTAACACTTAAACATGTAATCAAATCAAGAAGCTTAAAACAAGACATAAAACCACATGATAAACATAAACATGATCATTATGTAAATCCTCATGCTATTAGAACTATGAAATACATAATAGCTAAATAATGGTGAGAACACAAAAATAATGGTCCATATGATCAAGGGTGATCTCAAAAGCTATACATGCATGTCAAAAGTCTAATAATTATGGCATTCAATCATACTAATCAAAACATGAAGCATCAAAACAAAAATCATAAACATCCACATGATCACTATGTATATGCATGTGCATTAGATTAGGACATACATATTAGTTAAAAACAACGTGAGAATACATAGATATAGATCCATATAAAACATGGGTGTCTCAAATAACTAAATATGTATATCACTAATCTAATGAACATGGCATAAGCATAATGAACAATAAAACTTCAAAAACATGCTATAAATCAAAGACATGAAAAACATGCAAAAATAAATGGGAGTTAGAGATCGATACCAAAACCGATGAAGGCACCTCTCTAGTTCTCCAAACCAAGGTGGTCTTCCCACCAAACCTTCCCTTGAAAGTGATGCATCCAAATGGTCATCATGAAGCTCGGAACGCATCCACTCCAAGGTACCGCTACTCTCACGTCATGTGAGAGCCTACACCTACATCAAATACAATAGGGGTGGTCTTTGGTACCCATTTCCTTTTGGGCCCATAGGGGTTAGTCCCTTTCCTAACCAAAACAAAATTATTTGCTAAAATTTCATCATGTATTCTATCATAGCAAAATCTAGCAAGGTGGCCCTTACGTTCACAATGTGTACAAGTGTACACATGAGCATAAAAAGTGTGATGGGTGTGTACGTGAGGGCATGTGTATGCCATGGAGGGTGTGCATGCAAAGATGGAACTTGTTTCTTTCGAACCAAGGATTCCAAGCGTGTTGATTCAAAGCACATTGGCTCAAAGTGGAGCCCAAACAATCAACACTTTTCTTCAAAATATTTATATCATTTTCAATACTAGAAGATAAAGTGGAGCATGCAATAGATGTGCTTGGTGAAGCTACACTAGCATGACAAACATGTGAGTCTATATCAATTTTTAAAGATTCATTTTTCTTTAAAACTAAATCTAATTCTTTTGTGATGAAATCAATTTCATTTTTCAAAGAATGATTATCTTTTAAAATAAAATCTAATTTTGAAGATAAAACTTCATTGTTTTTCAAAACATCATCACAATCATTTTTACTTTTCAAAAAATCATTTTCCTTTAGGGCAAGGTCTAGTTGAGATTTAAGTGAGTCACGTTCACTAGCAATCTCTTCCTTCTCTTGCAAAATTAAATCAAATCTTGAACACAAATCCTCATATTCTTCTTTTAATTCAAAATTCTTCTTTTTCAAAGATCATGCTTTTTCAAAAAAATTTTAAACTTTTTAGCAAGTTCCATATTTAAGGTTTGAACTTCTAAACACCCATAGCAATAGGAACTAGTGCTATCATCTAGATGAGATTCCGATTGTACCTCAAGGGAGTCATTCCCTTGGACCATGAGGCAACGCTCTTCAGACTTGTCTCTCCTAGATCTCTTCATCTTATCAATGATCTTTGGTAGCTCAGGAGAAGTCAAAATGCTCCATACTGCAAAAGCCGAATCATAGTGAGAAAACACATGAAGATAATCTTTATGAAGAGATGCTCTAAGTGCCTCTAGGGCTATTGGATTGGCTTCTATATGCTTTCTATCATGAGGGTAGGTTTCCTTGGTAATGGCTTGATATACTTTATTACCTAATGCTTTCAAATGACAACTCATCTTGGCCTTCCAAATATCAAGTCTAGAAATGTCAAACATAGAAGGGTTATCCATAAGTGCAAACAATATGTGTGCAAATGCAAATGAAGATTAGCAAACTAAGATCTCACTCCTAGGTGGTTAAACCTAAATATCAGGAGCGTAGGCTCTGATACCAATTGAAATCACCTAGAGGGGGGGTGAATAGGTGATAATGCTAATCAATACACAATTAAAAATGTTATGATGCAACGATCATCTAAAACAAGACTAGAAGTCGAATACCCGGTGAAGGGCTCTGAACTCCTTCCTTGTGATTCCTCTAGATAAGAGTTTGAGGTGCGTATTGTAATCTTGTTGTATGAGTATTTGATCGACAATATGAATATGAAACAAGTGTATATAGCAATGAATATGAAGAGCAAGTACAATGTTGCAATAAATAAGAAGTAATGAATATAAAGCAAAGAAATAAAGCAAGAAGCAAGTAAACCAAACGCAAACACCGAGAATTTTCCGAGGTTCGAGCACCCAACTCTACGTCCCCGCCTTCACCCAGAAGGATTTCTAACCACTATAACTTCACAAAGAATTACAATCACACCAGAGTACCCAACTCCACAATCTCGAATACAAGTATTTCTTGGTGATCAAAAGACCACAAACTCTCTTTTGCAAAAGCCTCTTTCCCTTATAAGAACCCTGTAGAACAATGTTTAGAATTGAAGCTCAAGTAATGTAAGTGGAAAAATAAAATGAATTTGAGAGAGTTTAGAGATAAAAACTTCAGAGATGAGAAAGCTTTTTCAGCACAAAAACAAGAACCAAACTCTTTTGAAGGCCTTTGAAAACTTTGAATATTTGCAAATGCTTGTTATAAAAAACATAACCCTAATCACCCCTATTTATAGGATAGAGCTAAGGTTTAAAGGGTAAACTATATAATAGTAATTAGGATGTATTTGACCCATAAAATATCCCCTAAATTCGTTTAGAAACGAAAAAGAATCAATTAAAACGTGTTTTAAAAAACTAGCCGTTATGGCAGAAAACCCACTCACGGTCGACCGGCTGGTCGACCGGTTTTCAAAAACAAAAGAGCCGTTGCGCCCATTGGTCGACCGCCCGGTCGACCAAAACAAACAGAGAGTTACTGTCTTGCAGTCAGTCGACGTCCGGTCGACCGATAGGGTCTGGTCGACCGCCCGGTCGACCGGGAAACGTGCACACATGCACGCACCCAACGGTCAGATTCCCGGTCGACCAGTCGGTCGACCGATCTGACCTGACATAGAGTCGGTCGAGTCGGCCGACCGGCTCAGGTCAAAACTTGAATTTTGAAAAGGATTTTGAAGAGTTTAAGATAGTTTTGAAAATAGTTTTTGACATAACTAGGTATAATACATAAAATGGAGTTTGTAAGTAATAAATTTTATTTAAAAATATTTTGTATATATTTATAGGAAAAATTATTGGAAAAATCATGTGCACAAAAACTTGTGTGTAGGAACATAAGCTTCAACCTATTCACTATTCTTTGACAAAACTATAAAACTAAAAATAAATCTAATGAAGTCTTGAGCCATGCAATTTGCTATGCTAGAGCCTTCTCTTCTATGGACACTCTTTCTTGTGCCATTTGTCTTATTTGCTCCATGAACCTAGAAAGTCTTGCAAAAGCCAAGCAATGGCCTTAAAAATAGTACTAACCTGAAACTCATCTTGAACAAACTTATTAGTACCAATATAGCTCTTAAGTGTTTTGTTATCATCAAAACTCTAAACAAATGGAGAGTGTAACCTCTTGGGCCAACAAATCTATCACTGCTTGATCGTCTCTGTAGTCTATGAAAGCCCAGTATTTATAGACAAAAATCAAGTAAGGGAGAGCGTACGAAGATAGAGGGAGCAAAAGCTCCCCCAACGACTTCAACCAAGCCGCAAATACGCGACTTTGGCCACATTTTCGTGGCCAAGGTGTGGCCACTAGGCCACACCAAGGGGGTACAGCTCTCTGGTTTAGCTATTTCCTTTTATCTCTTGCTGAATTTTTCATTTCAGCTCCTGGATTTGACGAAACCTCCTTTGATCTTTGGCTTTAACCAATTGATTTGTGAACATTTATTTTAACCGATTTTCAACTGATTTTATTTTCTTTGATTTGCCTGATCTGCCCTGATTTTCTAATTTCGAATTAATTCTAAATTAAATCAAATTTTTGATAGGGTTTTTGATTGGCAAAAAGCATGCACAAATATAAGTAAAGGAATGTGGGTCGATGTTACTGCTTTTGCTATTCTTCCGTAGTAGCAAAGTGGCTATACGGGTCGTATCCACAAGGAGGAAGAGCGATGAAAGCTTGATGCAGTTTTTTATTCAATAAAAGAGAAAGTTCTTTGTTTTAAATAAAGAATTTGAAAATGAAAACAAGTTAGTTTCAAGAATTGTTTAGAATGGTTTGATGGTTTGTAAAAGTGATTTTTCTTCATGGTAAAAACGCATGACTAATTTTTTACTAAGTGCTCTCACAATCTCTAACTTCTTGAAGATGAAGTCTCATGATGGATCATAGGCAAGCATAACCCTTATGCATAGGAACTATTCATGTTGAAAATCGAATGAAAGTTCTTCCTTTAACTTAGCTTTACACGACAAAAGCTTGAACATTTCCTTATCAAGATCTAATAGAAGATGAGAATAAGGGAAGAAATAAGTGCATTAACGGTATCGGCAAAGTTAAAAGGAATATCTCTAACTTACAAAAAGAAGTAAAGTTTACAATCCATAAATCATCAAAAACCCGTTAAGCATGAAATATAAGAAAGAGAATACTTGTTAGTAAGATAGAGTTAGAACCCTCGTCTTAAGATATCATAGGTCTCATTTGCACAAGGCTTGTTTGACACTATTGACTCATTTGGGTTTATCAATGAAGTTGTTAGAGATTAGTGGGTTACTAGTTAGTTAGCCATGCAATAAGAGAGTTAGTTAGACATGGTAGTAAAAGAATCAATAAGAGAGAAGAAGTAAAGAGAAAGAATGTTACACTAAACAAGGAGGTAGAAGCAAGTAAAAATAACAAGTAAATGGAAAAGAGAAAGAGAAGAATTACTTGTATAAGGTTGTCACCCTTCAAATACAACTTTTACACACACTCTCTCTTTCACTCTAATGGCTAAACTAAAACTAGAAGAAGAAGGAAACAAAACAACTACAATTCCTAAAAATAAGATAACAACAACTCATAAACTCTGGATATCCCCTCTGTAGAACCCCAAGGGGGTATTTATAGGCACTAGGGGAAAGGGGGCCGGGGGACAACCCCTAGCTCAAAGCATGGGTGCATTCGCGCCTGTATAGCCGCGAAAACGCGGCCAGGGCGGCGTTTCTGCGGCCCCACCAGGGCGGCGCAGCCGCGTTTTGCGACCTCACCGGGGCAGCGCACGCAGCGCCGCCAGCTATGTATGGTCACTTTTGTCTCCTATCAGTTATGGTCTTCGGATTTCTAATTTGAGTCCCCATGTCTGACAGAATCTCCTCATATAGTTAATAGCCACGTTGTAGGCCTTTAATCACCCATTAAATGGTGATTTAGGATCTTCTTCTCTATTGCATACCATGGACCCAGAATCACACAAGCAAACCATTATTAGCAGTATTTATATAAGATAATTGTGCAATGTGGTAAAAATTATGCAATATTAGGGACAAATCACTTTTAGGCGCATTTCTCTTCCCTCTCCTTTAGCAATGGGCATGCACATTATTAAAAAAATAAGACTTATTAATAGGATTTATTAGATAATAAATATGTTAATGTGACAATGAATATGAAATATATGTGACCGATCACACCCCCATACTTATCTTTTGCTCGTCTTCAAGCAAAACAACAAAACTAAACCAAAAATTATTAGACCACTTTTGCAGGTCACACGATTGCACTGGGCTTGTCAATAGGCTGTTAAACCTCTAGGTTCTCCCTAGAGGACGAGTTTTGTTTCGTGAGGATTTTCAGTGAATACACCCACAAAATCCATAAAGAAAGAGAAACAAAGAGTTAGCATTTTTGAAAAACATTTTGAAAGAGAAAAATATTTGAAGTATTATTGTAAGAGTTCAAGTAATCTATATGTCATAGGAAAACTAAATTTTTCATTCCTAAACTTAGTCTCTATTAAAAAATTTGTTATCAATCAAAGTAAGGAGTCAAATTGTACTTCTCATCTAGTCATTACTTTACCCTAAGTCATATATACCTTCGTAATCGTGAAATTTTGACTAAGGGTTCTTTAACTCTAACTCTTATGCCTTATTTATTATTTATTTATTTATTTATTTTGTGGTATTATTCCTTAATTTTATTAGGCTTTCTAATCTGCCCATGTAGCCAGCCTTTAATCAGTGACTCCCAAACCAAATGGTCTTAGGGCACCGAGTGAGAAAACACCCAAGGACTAAAGAACTCAAGCAAACAAGGCCACAAAACTAAGAATTCTATTATATGAACCGCTTTTAGGCGTGAATACTTTATGCTTTATAAGGCACAATACCCAGCTTAATCAAAAGATTTTTATATTTTTTTCTTTTTTTCTTTTTTTAATAAGGCATAAGAATCTTTGTTTTTGAGCCCTAAGTGTGTAAGTGTATAAAGCATGCATATATCATCAAGATAAAAATTAAGACTAAATTACTTTTTCAAATTTCCTTCCTAACCTTGAAAATCAAATAAATAATGTTATTTTGACCAAGTATAAGAAATCCTAATTATGATTCTCCTATTCCTTAAAATTGACTTAATTTCTTACAAAAAAATATGTCAAAATATTGCTCTCTTTTCAAAAAGTTAAAAAAAAAAAGAAAAATGTTAATTTTTATTTTAAATAAAAAGAAAACCTATATTATGTTGGAACCCTCCCCTACACCTATCTCATACATTGTCCTAAATGTATGAATTAATGCATAGATGCATGAAAAAGAAGAAAGGGAAGAAAAATATTACCTTATGGTGGTGGCTCCGGTGGTAGTCTGATTAGGTCAAGCGTTGTTACCCAATCAAGAATGTGGTGGTTCACAGAATCCACCTTTATTCACCTCTTTTCTATTTACATATTTATAGTCCCCAATATGAGTAGGATCATGAAAGATCCTATCATGAAACTTATTCCCTTTACATGACCAGCCTTGAAAAATCATCACAGAATCATCATGGTTTATACCTATGTCCAACAAAAGAATGTGACTTGGTGGAATGGTTAACTTGGGCTTAAAAATGATAGGTTCAGGAATCAATACTAACTCGGAAAATCAACTTTGGGTTCGCGAGTTAGTTTTGATTCAATAGTTGAGTCCAAGTCCAAGAATTGAAACTCACTTCTTTTCCCATCTATGGAATGTGATTATCAAAAATTGGTGATTCTATTTCTACATTATGAGTACAGGAATAAATGTTTGCTCAGGAAATTGGTCCAAATTGGGTAAGAATACCGGAGTCAACATAAATACGAAGACGGAAACTGAATCACAAAGTTAGGAATTGGGTTCACATTCATAATCAAGTTCAATCTCATTAAAATGAAAACTTACCAATTCGTTAATGGGTTGATATTGGTCAAGTTTAAGATTTTGTGGTGAAATTAAATCTTGATCAAAATCTTCAAGATACTATGATCTTGGTTTTCATCAATATGGCTAAAAGTTTCGAGAATAGTCAAAGATTGGGTAGAAAGAGTTTTCTTATTCCTACGCATGTTTTCAATCTACTAAGTCTTGCTTCTATCATATCGAGTGGATCATTTTGGGATTGAATCATAGATCCATACTCTTTTCTAGTCGGCATGTTCTTCTTGAAAAATAGAGTAAGGATCTGTGACTTGAAAATTTTGACGGGATTTTGAGTTTTCTATCTGTGACTTAAAAATTTTGACGGGATTTTGAGTTTTCTATCTGTGACTTAAAAATTTTGACGGGATTTTTAGTTTTCTAAAATTTGAATTCATCGCTCAAGCTCGTCTAAGGCTTCCATCCTCTTTCCCAGTCAATTGATTCTTCTAATGGTTGTTTGACAGAGGAGTATATGAAGCTGGTGTTGGCCCATGATAAAGGATGGAGTAGGGAGTAGAATTGCACAAATATTCAACAAAAGAGAGAAGGTTTAGAAACAACCTTAGGTGCTTAATCACTCCAAAATGTATTCACAATGTTTGATATACTCCTTCCGAATCACCGTAGTAGTATAGCTAAACGGGTCGATCCTTAGGGAGAGCTCGCGATAGAATCTTTAACGGTCGAATGATGAAGAAAGAAAACGAGGGTTCTTCTTTGTTTAAAAAGAATCAAAAAGACATGGAAAAATAGGTGAAATAAGTTGTGGTGGATTTATGCATGAAAATAAACACGATGGAAAGAAAATGAAAAGAATTCAAAAACAAGACTTGCTTAAGAAAGAACACTAGAAGAAGAAAAACTTGTAAAAGACTTTGAGATGTAAGAAACCATGACTAGCTAACCTTTCTAATTTGCTAACTTACTAATCTCCATTATGGTGATGCATGCCTCATGTTGATTCATCGGTAAATGTTTGTCTTGCTTGTTGGTCAAGTTACTTTCCCTCTTGATGGATTGGTGATCTTCTTGGACTTGTCTTGTAGCCTCATTGATTTCATCGGCTCACAAGATAGAATTTCAATGGTGGAATCGAGGAGTCTCACTCAAGGGAAGCTAAGGAAGAAGATACAATATTCATTAGTCATTCAAGGCCATACATCAAGTTAGCATTGAAATAAGAAAGTTGTACAACAAATAGCATATGGTTGGTGCTCCATCTCCATGTTCCATCAAGGCACTTGTTCTAAAGACAAGGCTCTAAATGAGGCACACATGAATCATATGGAATTACAACAAGAATTTTCCAAGAATGAAAGTAACCCATCGGGGATGAAAACGACTCAACATTTGCAAGATTAAAAGTTAGCAATCACCAAAGAGTTAGAAGTTAGCAAAGTTAGTGGTTAGCTAGTCATGTTAGAAGAAGTTAGCTATCCATTACAAGAGAAGGAAAACAACAATTCATGGTGAAGTAAAAGTGCAATGAAAGTGAAGCAAGAAGAAAGTAAATGCAAGAAATGTAAAGCACTAGAAATTGCAATAGATGAGAAGGGAGATTGGATTAATCCTTGCTTCAAGTTGTCACACCTTGGAGTACAAGCTTTCACTCTCTCTCTATCTCTCTCTTGCAGAATTTCTAGGAGGAAGAAGAAGACTAAGAGCACTAAAAACCTAGAGAAAATCTAAAAATTACAAGCTCTTTCCTCTAATCTCTCCTCTTTTTCTCGCAGAGTCCTGGGGTCTATTTATAGGCTTCAGAGGGAGAGACTCCAGAATCCAGATAGTTGGAGAAAATCTCGGGCTCAACGGCCAGATAAATGCCGCAGATCCGCGGCCAGATAAATGCCGCGGATCCGCGGCAGAATCTTGGCCGTTGCGCTAGAGATTTCTGTTGCCAGTTTGTTACGTTCTGTTAGCCACATGGATCTTCTAGAATGATGACTAGGCGCGTGGATGTCTCCAGATCCTGGGCTCAACTCTTGGGCTTCTCTTTTGGGCCTTGATTAATCCCCTTTAATTCTTGAAAATTCCATGGATTATGGGCCTCTTCTTCATTAATATTGGACCTGCAAAAATAGAGAGAAAAAGAGTAAAAAACACATTTTTATTGATGTAATGCATGGTATGGATGTGGAAAAATATGCAAAAATGAATAACAATCACACCCCATACCTAGCTTTTGCTCGTCCTCGAGCAAAACAAGAAAAGAAAGAAAAATCCTATTTAAATTATTGCACCACTTTCGTAGGTGACACGATTGCACTGAGCATGTGCAACAAGCCATTAAACCTCTCGGTTACCCTAGAGGAGGAGTGTTGTCTCCTGAGGGTTTTCAGCGGATTGCACCCACAAAATCCATAAAGAAAAAATAAAAGTGTTAGTGAAAATTTTGATCCATGTTTTCAAGAGTCTTACTTGATCTATAGGTTTCAGGTTACCCTAAACTTGTTATTCCTCTTATAAGCGTCTATTTTGAGTTTTGTTTTCAACTTAGGTTAAGTTTTTAAGGAAAAGATCAAAAACCAGATTTTGCATCAATCCTAGTATATATTCATCTATAAATATGTAGGATCTTTCTTAGACTAAGTTCATTTATTTACTAATATATATAACAATATTTTTTTATTTACATTTCCTTATCTTCCTTAAGCTTTCTAATTTACCCTTGTAACGAGCCTCTTACCGATGACTCCCAAACCAGTCGGTCTTAGGGCACCAGATGAGAAAACATCCCTCGGGTTCGAGGACTCGAGTAAACTAGGCCACGAAGGAATTAAGGACTTAACCACCTTTAGGCGTGATTGGCAATACTTCTTGAGGCACGACTAACCAGCTTAATTAGTGGCTAAGTATTTATTTAGTTATTTATATACATATATATTTATTTATTTTATTTTTATTTTATTATTTTTTTTATTATATATATATATGTAAATAAAGTCACAAAGTCTTTGATTAATCCTTCAATATGTTTAATGTATATATCCTAAAGAAAGAATTATAATCTAGTAATCTTTCTTATCCTTTATTACTTAACCTAAAAATCTAACAAAACTCCTCTTTTCGACTTATAATTAGAAATCATAGTTAAGAGCTTCCTTAATCCCTAAAGTCAAGCTTGATTCTTTTAACATGGATCAAGAATTTCCTTTTTTTTATTATTATTTTTTTACTTTTTTTCCTAAAAAATAAAATCTAAAAGAAAATAAAAAATCTACAAAGAAAGGTAAAATCTAAAAGAAAATAAAAACCAAAAAGAAAATGAAAATCCTAGAAAGAAAAAATAAAAAGCCTAAAAAGAATATGAAAAATCCTAGGTTAGAATCTACCCCCCCATACCTATCTCATGCATTGTCCTCAATGTATGCAATATAAAAGATGCTTGAAATAGGTAAAGGTAAAAAATCACTCCCTCCGCCGTTTTGGACCAGCGGTGGTGCTGGGTCCAGCCGACTGAGATCGCCGTAACCCTGCCTCAATGTGGTCCAACCTAGAGGATTGCTCCTCCACTTCTTTCTTAGTCGAACCTGCCCCCTAAAAATCTTCTTCATGCCCATCCAAATGGTGGACATGAAGGCACGTGAATCTGTTGGGGGATCCTGACGCCAAAATTGAGGCTCATCTTCCTCCTCTAAACTTTCCTCAGAAGAGGACTCCACCGGCACATCTTCGGGCTGGACACTAGGGGTCCAAACCACATGCAAACAACTGTTATAAGAGCTAGTGGGTCGCTCTGGTGTCACAAACACTCGATCAAAAGAATCAAATACGGCGTCCGGTAGGAAAGTCCTACACAGACGTGTAATCAAAATGGGGTGAGAGTGTTTGGCACCACGGGTGCGTGAGGTGTTGGAAAGTATTGCGTGGAAGATGGTCTTGTTTAGACAGATCGTGTGTTGCCTAGTCATCAAGTCGTAAATTATCTGCAACACCGGGCGGTTGAATGACGTTGTGTGGTCCAGCCCTAAGATGTTACGTTGGATCCAGCGTCCAACGCAGTGTACGTTCCTAAAAGTGGTGCTGGCCTTTAGCCCGCGGTCTTACTCCTTACAGCGAGCCCCCATAACTGTCATGTAATCGATAAGTGGGAGAGGGTCGCTGTGCTGTGTGATACTAGGGACACTGGTGATTTCCTCAAGGAGAGGAAGCGTGTATATCTACGGATGCATGGTCAATGGATGTGTAGAACAGTGCTACCAATTCAGGACAGTAAAAAGCATCGTTCTCAGAATTATCGTACACTAAAGCATACCAATCCATGCCCTAATCCGATCTAGGAACATATGTCCATAGCCACTAGGATCACACAAAATTTTCCCAAAATCTTTTTCAGCAAAAATATTAGGTGCCATGCTATAAATTTAGATCAAAGCAATAGAATGGAGAGATCGAAATTCAAACCGCCCCCGGAATTCGTGGGGGAAAAAAATTCCGATCTTGCAGAGGGCACAGAAAAGGTCTGATGGAATCTGTGGCACCAGATCGGCCACGAGCATCAGAAATCGACTGGTGAAGACTTTGGCGGCGCTCTGGAAACATCAAGGATGCCGCGGATCTGCGGTCAGGGTCGCGGAAGCGCGGCTGACAGGAAGTCTTTGGGGAAGGAAAAAATTGTAGAGGGCGGCGCTCGGAGGGAGGTTCTCAGATCTGAAATTAGTTTTGCATTTGAAGAGAGGAGGGGTAGGGTAAAGAGGATATTTATAGGGGGAAAAGGTTGAGAGTCCCACTTTTATCCCTAGGTAAAAAGTAATATTTACAAACCTAGGGATTTGAAGTTTGAAAGAAGTGAAAGAGTTTGACCCTAGGGAGAAGTAATATGTAGAAACCTAGGGTTTTGAAAGTTGTAGAACTCTTTTAAATGAATTAGCACAAAAGTCCCTTATTTTCTTCTTTTTCTTTTTTTTATTTTTATTATTTGCAAAAGAGTACAAAAAATTATTTACAAGGAATATATACAAGTGTGTCCATCGCCTAGGCTTTTCTTTGGTCGTTTCCCTCTGGCCCGTTTCCCATCGTTCCAATGTGTCTGTTTGCGCGGGCTCAGTTGGGAAACGAGTTCAATTATTTTCTGAGCCTTAGGCATTTTCAGTTTCAATTGCTCATTGTTATTCATCCTCATTTTACCACAATGTTCACAAAAATTTCTTCATCACCACTTTTTTTACTCTGAATTTCTTTATTCCCAATGTTAAGAAATTCCAGCTCATCTTCATACAACTCCTCAAAATTGAGGTCAACATTTTCCTTCAGAGATGTACAATTAGTTAACCGACCCCGAGTTGGCTCATCCAAACACATGATTTCATCAGCGAAGAGGTCTTCAAAAGATATATCAATCGGAGGTTCTTGAATTGTATCCTCATGGGATGCATTCACGGTTGGCTCACTGAAAGTGAAAATATCCAAATAACTTTCCCTTTTTGAAAGGGTACTCGGATAACAGGATTTTCCACTTCAAGAGAATCACAAACTTGCGACTCATCTTTACTTTTCTCCTCACAATTGTTTCTGACAAAGTTAACCTCGATTGTTTGATCTTTTATCCTACGAGGTTGCATGCTGAAGACATTCACTTCTCTCATCATGTCACCAAAAGTTATCCTCATTGACCCATTTCTACAATTGATGATGCATTTGCTGTAGCCAGGAATGGTCGTCCCAAGATGACAGGAGTTTGAGCCCTATGATTGGTATTAGACACTGGTTGTGTCTCAAGAACTACAAAAATTACAGGGTAAATGAACTCCCCAACTCTGACAAGAACATCGTGAATTTCCCCCTTGGGTCTCTTGACAGAGCGATCAGCCAGTTGTATCGTCATTTGGGTCGGTCGGAGATCGCCTAACCCTAATTGTTGATACACAGAAAAAAGCAGGAGATTGATACTGGCCCCCAAATCAAGTAGTGCCCTATCAATGGTAGTCTGTCCTATGACACAAGAGATTATCGGGCTCCCTGGGTACTTGTATTTCTCAGGAATTGGCCCAGTGAACAACTCACTGATGTTGGATGCTAGGAAGACTTTCTTAGGGACTTGTGTTTTCCTCTTCTTGGTGCACATTTCCTTTAAGAATTTTGCATATGATGGCACTTGTTGTATTGCATCAAGAAGAGGTACATTGATTTGGACCTTGTTAAACATTTCTCTTATCTTCTCCATATGAGCATTCATCTTGTGATTTGTAAGCCTATTTGGAAATGGTACACTAGGCTTATAAGGTTGCTCATCGACTTTTTCTTTTCCCTTGGCTTTTGAAGTTGATGGCTCTGAACTTGAAGATGGATTGTCAGAAGTTGGTTGTACTGGGGCTGGAGGTGTTGACTTTGGTACTGGCTGGGATGATTGATTAGAAACCCTATTATCTACCCTCTTTCCAGATCTCAGAATATGAATAGCGTTGCAATGACTGGGGCCCATGTCTTCCACTTCATGCAGAGGGAAGTGATGTTTGGGATTGGGCAATGGCTGGCTTGGTAGCATACCTTTTTGTCTCTCATTTACAGATTCAGCCAATTGCCCTATCTGGACCTGTACTTTATTCATTTCCTGATGCTGGGTTTTTATGAAGGTTTCTATCATTTTTTCCAACTTTGATATTTTCTCATCTGAATCATTCTGGGGTGGATGTTGATGGTATGGAGACTGGAAGTATGTTTGGTAGTGTGGTGGGCTCTGATAAGATTGTGATTGTGGTGGACTTTGATATGGATGAAAATTCGGTAAATTTCGGTTGAAACTGTGTTGAGGAGGCTGAGCATGATATTGATTTGGAAATGGTGGCCTGGTTGCTCAGGACCAGACTGGCTCCAAGAAAAATTTGGATGGTTTCGCCATCCCGAATTGTACGTATTGGAGTATGGACTGTTGTGGGGTCTGGTAAATGTAGCATTCGTATTCTCCTGATATGATTGAGACTGGTATACAGGACACTCCTCGAATACATGGTTGAGGTCATGGTAAAAGGTGCAACCTGGTTTGACCACAGGTGATGGGTTGACCTGATTGACAACAGAATGTTCCCTTGACTCAAGCAGTTCTATCCTCTTCATTAATTGTGTGATCTTAGCCTCAGCTGCTATGGAGGATTCTATGGAATGCATACCGGTTCTGGAAGTTGTGGGAGTGAGTTTATCAGGGCATGACTCCCACTGAATTGTTTTCTCAGCTAAGGCTTCAAAGAGATCCCACCCCTGATTCTCATCTTTCTTCAAAAATTCCCCTTGGCACATGGATTCAAGGAGTGTTTTCGTTTGGTAATCAAGTCCATCATAGATAATTTGGCACTGACGCCATTTCTCTATGTCGTGATGAGGACATAGGGCTAGAAGGTCTTTGAAACGCTCAAAATATTTCCAGAAGGGTTCGTTTGATTCCTGCTTGAATTGCATGATGTTCTTTCTCATGAGGGCTGTCTTGTGAATGGGATAAAATTTCTTAAGAAAGACTTTTACAAAATAATCCCATGAAGATATCGAACTGGCGGGAAGATTGTAAAGCCATTTCTTAGCTAAGTCCTTCAGTGCAAAAGGTATGAACCTTAACCTAGCAGCATCCTCAGTCAATTGAGAAATTCTCATCATTACACATACTTCTTCAAACTCTCGAATGAAGAAGTACGCGTCCTCAGACTCTAAACCATGAAATCATGGAAGTGTATTGATGAATTGTGGTTTCAGCTCAAAATGATTTCCATTGGTAACAGGGAGAAGAATGCATGACGGAAGCGAAGTGCGAATCGGGTAAAATCTATCTTGAAGCGAAACGTTGTTTTCCATTATTGGGATAGTGTCAAGTGGTGGTGTATGTGCAAGTGTAGAAAATCTAACAAGTCTTGCAGAATCTGTATCCCGGTACCACTCTTGCATATACAGTCACAAACAACGTTCACCGATCACACCAGCAAAAAACTGAAAATAACAATCAATAAAAGAAAAATCAATGACAAGCTATCTAGGATACCTGGACCTAGACGACTCCTAACTGTTCGATGAACCAAAGAAGGTTGTTGTTTGAATCAGACCACAGCTAATCAGCCAGGTAGGGGCAAAATACGGTGGGAGGTATCCGTGCGTAAGCAACGGGCCTTAATTACGCCAAACCACGGTATCTTCGAGGCTTAACTTCTTAATCCCCAGCCTTAGACACTGATTTCACTGGAGTATGAATCAAAAACAACTTCCAACTTCAGTCGATCTCCTACTGAGTCCGGATGTCCCTAGGGCCAACGTCTATCAGATTTTATTAAAAGCTTGGGATTGTGAGTGCTTGGAAAATGATTTTTGGGCCAAGGAAAGGGTGATGAAATCCCCCACCTTATCTTATTTATGGGGTGATGCCCTTAAAATCAGTTTGGTGCAAGTGTACAGTATAAGCAAACAAGGTTCACTCAAAGCGATATAAATCAACCAAGAAGTGAGTCCTAGTCAAAATGCAATGCGCACGAACCTTGCTCCAGCACTCTTCAACAGTAAAGTAAAGGAATTGAAAAGACACGTGCCTAGAAATGCAAACGTCAAATCAATTTTTAACTTTGCAACCAATATTTTACTGTTGATTATTATCAGGAATAAGGTGAAGCATACAAGAATTAAGTACTGCAGCAGCTGTATTTTTGCAGAGCAAGCAACCCTGCAGAAAACTGTGAGTAGTTCACTCCTCTTTGCCGCGGATCCGCGGCTTTGGCCGTGGAATCGCGGCAAATCAGAGGGCACCTGGTCTCTGCTTTCTAGAGCAGAGGCCCAGGGCCACTTATATGTTACTGCAATGCTAGTTTTCCTGTTTCTTCACCTGTAACCTGCAACAGAGAAGAAAGTTCGTTTAGTTCTTCAATTAGATGTAAACCGTTGCTCTCCCCAGCAACAGCGCCAAAAATTTGATAGAGGATGGAGTAGGGGAGTAGAATTGCACAAATATTCAACAAAAGAGAGAAGGTTTAGAAACAACCTTAGGTGCTTAATCACTCCAAAATGTATTCACAATGTTTGATATACTCCTTCCGAATCACCGTAGTAGTATAGCTAATAAGGGTTGATCCTCAGGGAGAGATCGCGATAGAAGCTTTAACGGTCGAATGATGAAGAAAGAAAACGAGGGTTCTTCTTTGTTTAAAAAGAATCAAAAAGACATGGAAAAATAGGTGAAATAAGTTATGGTGGATTTATGCATGAAAATAAAAACGATGGAAAGAAAATGAAAAGAATTCGAAAACAAGACTTGCTTAAGAAAGAACACTAGAAGAAGAAAAACTTGTAAAAGACATGAGATGTAAGAAACCATGACTAGCTAACCTTTCTAATTTGCTAACTTACTAATCTCCATTATGGTGATGCATGCCTCATGTTGATTCATCGGCAAATGTTTGTCTTGCTTGTTGGTCAAGTTACTTTCCCTCTTGATGGATGGGTGATCTTCTTGGACTTGTCTTGTAGCCTCATTGATTTCATCGGCTCTCAAGATAGAATTTCAATGGTGGAATCGAGGAGTGTCACTCAAGGGAAGCTAAGGAAGAAGATACAATATTCATTAGTCATTCAAGGCCATACATCAAGTTAGCATTGAAGTAAGAAAGTTGTACAACAAATAGCATATGGTCGGTGCTCCATCTCCATGTTCCATCAAGGCACTTGTTTTAAAGACAAGGCTCTAAATGAGGCACACATGAATCATATGGAATTATAACAAGAATTTGCCAAGAATGAAAGTAACCCATCGGGGATGAAAGAGACTCAACATTTGCAAGATTAAAAGTTAGCAATCACCCAAGAGTTAGAAGTTAGCAAAGTTAGTGGTTAGCTAGTCATGTTAGAAGAAGTTAGCTATCCATTACAAGTGAAGGAAAACAACAATTCATGGTGAAGTAAAAGTGCAATGAAAGTGAAGCAAGAAGAAAGTAAATGCAAGAAATGTAAAACACTAAAAATTGCAATAGATGAGAAGGGAGATTGGATTAATCCTTGCTTCAAGTTGTCACACCTTGGATTACAAGCTTTCACTCTCTCTCTATCTCTCTCTTGCAGAATTTCTAGGAGGAAGAAGAAGACTAAGTGCACTAAAAACCTAGAGAAAAACCTAAAAATTACAAGCTCTTTCCTCTAATCTGTCCTCTTTTTCTCGCAGAGTCCTGGGGTCTATTTATAGGCTTCAGAGGGAGAGGCTCCAGAATCCAGACAGTTGGAGAAAATCTCGGGCTCAACGGCCAGATAAATGCCGCGGATCCGCGGCCAGAGCCGCGTTTCCGCGGCAGAATCTTCGCCATTGCGCCAGAGATTTCTGTTACCAGTTTGTTACGTTCTGTTAGCCACGTGGATCTTCTAGAATGATGACTGGGCGCGTGGATGTCTTCAGATCCTGGGCTCAACTCTTGGGCTTCTCTTTTGGGCCTTGATTAATCCCCTTTAATTCTTGATAATTATATGGATTATGGGCCTCTTCTCCATTAATATTGGACCTGCAAAAATAGAGAGAAAAGGAGTAAAAAACACATTTTTATTGATGTAATGCATGGTATGGATGTGGAAAAATTTGCAAAAATGAATAACAATCAGCCCAGAGGCCTTCCTCTCTAGTTTTGATGATGATTAACTCATGTAGTTATGTTTACTAATAATCTTGTGATTTTAGTCTCAGATCATATATCAAGATATTAGTTGGTGATTGCTTCAAAAAGAGGAGTTTGGAAGCCTTCACTTGGTGATTCCCGAGCCCGAGCGTCAAGATCACTCATTCCTTGCTCGTTGGATCACGTGGTTTGGACCAAGTCGACTTGAAGATGAAGATCGTCAAGAAGACTTAGGTATCATAGTTTAATGTGTTTTAGATCCATGTGTAAAGCTTAGAATAGTTGATATGCTCAAGTGCACAATACACACACGCTTCATGTTTTCGATTTTGGTTTTCATGGATAATAGATCAAAACAAGTTTAAATGGTTTATATGTATAGTAGATGTTTTCTATTTATACATTCATGCTTAAACTTCTTAAACAAACTTATTTTGACTATCCTATTCATGTATTGAAAAATTCAAGTTTATAAAATACAAAAATGGTTTCATATGCTTGATATTTGAGTTAAAATATTTATCACATGTTTATATATCAATGCAATATGGTAAAACTATTTTTGGGGATTTTTAGAAAAGATAAAAGAATTTCTCAAAATATTTCTATGTGTTTTTCTCCCAAGTTCTGACCCAGACCTGACTGTCAGGCCAGGCCGGTCGACCGAGCGGTCGACCGAATCATGGGCCGGTCGACCGTTGTGGTCGACTGACGTGCACAGACTTGTGCACGTCTGGCAGACACAGGGCCAGTCGGCCGGCCGGTCGACCGGATCAGGGAGCCTTGCTCTCTGTATCTGGGCGGTCGACCGTGCGGTCGACCGGAGCAGAGAAGTCTGCTCTCTGTATCTGGGCGGTCGACCGGGCGGTCGACCGGATTGCCCCAACGGTCATAATTATGACCGTTGGCGGTAGACCGAGCGGTCGACCGCAGGCCTGTCAGGCTGCCAGATCAGCCTAACGGCTAGTTTCAGGGTTTGGCCTATATAAACCTCATTTCTTTGGGATTTTGGCCAAGGTTTTTAACAAGAAAAATTTACAGTTTCTCCAGAGTTTAAAACAAGTTTTTAAAAGTGTTTTTGAGCTTTAAACTTCCAATCTTATTTGTTTTAGGTTTTTGAAAAAATCAAAGAAAAGAGTATTTTAGGAGATTTGTCTTGGCTTTCATTTGCTATATTTTACAAGAGTTTTCCTAAGTAATTTTCTTTGAGTTTTTGTTTTCCAAACACCTAGTTTTTCACACTTGAGCTATCTTCTATTCTAATCTATTAGGATATTTGTTTTGTGGAAAAGAGAAAAAGAGATTGAGTTTGTGGTCTTTGTAACCACTTGTTGTAAAACCCTTGCTTTGATTGGGTTGCTCCCTCTTTGGTAGAGGTTGAGGATTGTGGTTTACTCCCTCTAGTGAGAGGTGGAGTTGGTTGTTGTTTGCTCCCTCTAGTGAGAGGTGGAGTTGGTGTTTGTAACCCTCTTCGGTAGAGGTGTTGGTTGTTGTTTGGCTACGGGCCTACCCCTCGGTTGTGAGGCGGTGTTTGAGAGAGGAGTTCGGTACTCCCTTGTTGTAAAAATCCTCCTCGGTGGAGGTTCCCTCGGTGGGAGTATAGTGGATTAGAAATCCTTCTCGGTGAAGGCGGGGACGTAGAGCTTGGGGCTCGAACCTCAGAACATATCTTTGTGTTTGCGTTTGATCCATTGTCTCTCTAACTCTCTCTCTCTTTTATTTGTGCAAAGCATCATTCATAAGCATCATACATTATTTGCTTGCATTGATTCATATTGTTCATCTTTATATGCTTGGATTGCTTGTCTGTGCCTCACTTGTACTTAACCACAAGAGCTTCATATAGCACCTCAACCCATATCTAAGGGAATCAAGAGGAGTTATTCCAGAGCCCTTCACGGGGAATTTGGCTACACTTGTGTGTTGTACTAAGTGTGTTGCAAATTATTTTTAAGCTTCCGTATTTAGCGCATTTAGTTTCTAGATTAGCATGTCACCTATTCACCCCCCTCTAGGTGATTTTAGCTGGATGTTGGAAGGGTGGTTGACAATATGACTTGGGGGAGTTGTATCTCCATTGACTCTGTGAATAGTAGTGATGATTATTCCAGTCTTGTTCATAGTATTAGACTGGGGCATGTATTTATTCGAATACGACCAATTCAGCACACTTGGTTGGTTAAAGTTATGATATGCTGGGTTGGTAATATTCAAAAAGAGGTCGGGTGTAACATGTATTATCATTAAAGTTAGAAAAATTGTTATTATAAGCTATACACACAAGAAATGTCAAAATCAAACAAAGAAAAATAAATAAACAAAAAGAAAAAAAATCTAACCTAAGTTAGGGTAAACCTTAGACCTAGATGACTCCTAACTAGTTAGACTGTCCACATGGGAGATATGGCCGAATCTGACCACAAGTTAATCAGCCAGGTAAGGACAAAATCAGTGGGAGGTATCCGTGCCTAAGCAACGAGCCTAATTATGCCAAACCACCAACCTTCAGGGTTTCGCCCCTCAATCCCCAACCTTAGACACCGATTTGGCAAGAGTCAAATTCAAATCAACTTCCCCCTTAGGTCAGTCTCCTATATGAGTCTGAGAGTCCCTTGGACCAACGTCTACTCAGTTTTAGCTAGGCTTAGGTTTGTGAATGAGGAGATTGTTTATGGGCTAAGGGAGGTAATGACTTTCCCACCTTATCTTGTTTATAGAACAAGCCCTTAAATCAATTTAGTGCAATGTGTACATGAAAAGCAACACTTAAGCAATGCAAACAATACAAAAGTTTTCCTATACTACATGCTATGCACACGTATCTTTGCTCCAGTACTCTTCAACAGTAATGTAAAATGTAAATGAATTAGACACGTGCCTAAATATAAGTCTAAACCATTTTTAGCATTTAACAAACATCATTTTACTGTTAAGTTAGAAAGTATGTACAGTGAGACACATAAGGAAATAAATAGCTACAGAAATTTAGCTTTACAATTTAGCGAACTTGCAAAAATACAGGTTAGTAGTTCACTTAGATTGTCACTGAATGTAGCAAATCTGAGGGCTTCTGGGCTCTGCTTTCTTGAGCAGAGGCCAGGGCCACTTATATATCTAGTGCAGCAAAAATTTTCTTGATATTTATCGCTGCACACTAAGAACAAAGAAGAAAGTTAACCAAAAATGTAAATTTAAAAAGAGAATTACTTACCGTCCCTCCCCGATAACGGCGCTAAAATTTCATTGAGTTTTTACCTGCACACAAGAATACAGAATTTCAGAACTTTAGAATAGAATGTGCAAGTACTCAATTCTACCACTATTGCAAGTGGTTATGTGGGTCGTGATCCACAAGGAGGGATTAGCGATGGATGTTTTTTAGTAAGTTCTCTTTTATACTACAAATAATGGTTAAAGTTCTTCTTTTGTTTTTTAAAAGAAAAGAGAAAAACAAGTTACAGTTAAGTTAAGAAGAAAGTGGTAGATTGAGAAAGTGGAGAAAATAAAAAATGGGTTTACACAAAGAAATTAAAAAAAGAGTGATAAAATAGTTGGGAGATTGTGGTGATCTAAACTAAAGAATTAAAAGAAAGAAACTAAAAATTACTTACCTCTTTAGTGCTCATATACCTTGGATCCGTAACTACGACTTACCTACTTGTCTTTGAAGGTGATCAAGCATGGCGTATAGGATCTTCGCTATCCCGATCTACACTATGAATAAAAGGGCAAGCTAAACTAACAAAAGAATAGTTATTCAACACCATAGGCCATCAAGGGTACTTACAATGGCGAAGTAGTCTCGAAGCTATCAGATTCACTTGGATTGCAACACATCTGAGGAAAGTAAACGAAAATAAGAGTAAAGAAGAAAAAGAAACTTTGATTCAATTCAAATAACAATGAAAGAAAAGACTTACTTGCACCGGCGTCACCCTCAGTACAAACTTGCTCTCATTCCTCTATGAAACTCGTCTCTCCTCTCAGTTACATAAAGAAAAGTAAAAATTAATTAAAAAGAAAAAAATAAAAACCTACATTAAAAAGAATAAAAAACTGGCCTAAAATTTATCTCTGCTTGATCGTCTCTGTAGTCTCTGAAAACTCAGTATTTATAGGAAAAAAATCAAGTAAGGGAGAGTGCACGAAGATAGGGGAGCAAACGCTCCCCCAACAACTTCAATCAAGCAGCAAAAATGCGGCTTTGGCCACGTTTTCGCGGCCAGGGTGTGGCCAGGTGGCCACACCCGAAGGGTACAGCTCCCTGGTTTAGCGATTTCCTTTTATCTCTTGCTGGATTTTTCGTTTCAGCTCCTGTATTTGACGAAACCTCCTTTGACCTTTGGCTTTAACCAATTGATTTGTAAAGATTTGTTTTAATCAGTTTTCAACCGATTTTATCTTCTCTGATTTCCCTTGATCTATCCTGATTTTCTGATTTAGATTAATTTTGAATTAAATCAGAATTTTGATAAGCTTTTGGGCTCGTTTCTCTTCTCTCCCCTTTAGCAATGGGCCTGCACATTATTAAATAAAAATAAGACTTTTTAATATGATTTATTAGATAATAAACATGGTAATGTGATAATATATATGCAACATATGTGACCGATTAATACATATATAAGAAAATAAATATGAGTATACAAAAATAAAATAACATAAAGATCATGTATATAACTCATACCTACCACCCTATTCATGCACATGCTAAAAGATATTCATTTAAGGGTATACAAGGCATGGTCGCCCAACAAACCGCCCTTAGATGGTAGGGATTTTCAAAAATAATATTTGAGAATAATTTAACATGTTTGTAACTTTACGAATTGAAGAATCAAGAAACTGGTTTAAAATAATTTTTGAAAAACTAGTTAAAGATTCTTAAAAACATGAAACCAACTCATATATCCCATGAAGCATGCTAAATACAAAAACATTGTCACTCAAGATCTATAAGGCACAAAAATTAGCTCATAAAAATAAGGTCATGAGTGAACAAAGGTAATGTGAGTGCACAAGAATCATGTGAATAGCATATTCATGAAATAAATCAATAAGGCTCAAAACAAACATGAAATCCTTTTATCAAAAAAAAAATGAAAATCTTCAAAACTAAAACTAAAATTTCATAAAAACTAAACAAACTTCAAGGTGTATGTATGTTTTATCGAAACTAAAAGTATACATACATATCCCAAACATAAACGAGTTCATAATAGAATTTTGCATGAAGGCAAGTGACTCAAGAATATACATGTATATCTATTAGTTTAGATAAAAATAACATATACATGAAGCTAAACATGTACAAAAATAGGAAAACAAGTATTAATGCAAGAATCATCAAAACTTGGTTATAAAAGTTTTAACGAAAATTGCATCTAAACAAGTAATCACCACATGAAGCATAAAACAGACATGATCATTAAACTAAATGCACATGTTTTAGAACTAGTATATACATAGTAGTTAAACTATATTGAGAACACAAAAATATGAATTCATATGAACATGGGTGCATCACAAAACTCTATATATATCACATGTCTAATAACATTACATTTAACATAATGAGCGTTGAAATCATGACATGATAAAAGCATGTAAACATAAATAAGGAGTTAGAGATAGTTATCAAAACCAATGAACCAATCTCTAGATCTCCAAATCATGGCGGTCCTCTCACTAAACTTTCTTGAAGGTGATGCATCAATAAATATGATCTTTGAGCTTGAAATGCATCCACCATCAAGGTACCAATCCTCTCACATTTTGTGAGTGCCCACACCTACATCAAACACAAGAGGTGAGGATTTTGGTACCCATTTCTTTTTGGGTCCACGGGGGTTAGAAATAAATGGAACCCAAATATTTGTATTTGCAAAATTTAAAGAATTTAATCTATCAAAATAAAATCTTACAAGATAGCGTTTTCGGCTACAATGTGTACATGTGTACACTCCAACATGCATTTGAGTGGTGTGAGTATGAACATGGTGTACATATGTATGCGGTGGGATATGTCCATGCACTCTAGCATGTATATGAGTGGTGTAAGTATGAGCATGGTGTACATATGTATGCGGTAGGATATATGCATGAACATGTGAAATTTATTTCTTGCGAAATATAGATTCCAATCTAAAATGATCAATAGCACATTGGCTCAAAGTGAAGCCCAAACAATCAATGTTCTTCTTCATAATAGAAATATCATTATTAATTTTGGAAGAAGAGGCATGAGACGCAAAATCCCTTTTCTTTTTAGAAATAGAAATATTTTCTTTTTCTTTCAAAATATTTTTCTTTTTCAAAGAGTTATTTTCCTTTAAGGCAGTCTTCTTTTCTTTTTGAATTAAAGTAACTTAGTTATTCAAAACTTCATTTTCTTTTGAAACAATTTCAAATTTATTATTAAAAGAATCTTTTTCTTTTAAAACCAAATTATTTTTATTTTTCAAACTTTTTCATTTTTAACAATTCATATTTTTTAAGAAGTTGACAAAATATAGCAAGTTTATCATATGGCATGTCAATATCTTCATCAAGCTCGGATTTGGAGTTTACCTCAAGGGGGTCATTCCCTTGGACCATTTAACACATCTGGGAAGTAATACTTCCATCATCTGAGTCACTACCCATGTAGTATTGCTTTTGTTCACCAAGGGAGATAAGGGTGTTCCATAATACAAAAGCCGAATCAAAGTCAGCAACCTAGATAAATATTCATCATTTAGGGTACTCTTTAATGCCTTGATGGCTTTGCATTAGCCTCAATATTTTTGTCATTTATAAAATATGAATCTTTAATAGTGAAAAAATAAACATGAATCCCTAGGGCTTTTAGGTACATGTACATCTTAACTTTCCAAGTTTGGATGTTAAGAATGTCAAACGTGGGAGATGTCATGAAATCCATATGTGTGTGTAAACAAATATTGTCATTAGCTAAAAATAGAATCTTTAACTCAAGATTGTTAGACCCAAATTAAGAGCACCAAGATCTGATACCAATTGTAAGTCACTTAGAGGGGGGTGAATAGGTGACAAGCTAATCTAATGCAAACTAATGCAGAATTAAAAACTATTTATGCAAATAAAAACTTTTAAGCTAACACACAAAGTATAACACAAGAGTGTAGCCAAATTCTCCATGAAAGGCTCTGAACTATCTCTTCAAGATTCCTCTGGATTAAGAGTTGAGTTGTCACTATGGCTCTCTTGGTTGATACTAGTGTGAGCACACAAACAAACCCAAGCATGTATATCAATTAAGCACAAGATATATCTAGAAATTATAGATGGACAATAAAAGCATACAAGATATATAAACACAAGTGAGAGAGAGAGAGATGGGCAATCGCAAACATGGGAGAATTATTTCGAGATTCGAGCACACTTGCTTCATGTCTCCGTCTTCAACACTATGAAGGATTTTCACTATAACGATCCCGCATGATCACTCGGTACCACAACACCTACAATAAGCTCCCTCAAGAACTCTTGGACCTGCAAGTCCCTCACTTGTTCCCTCAAGAACAACAAAATACGAACCCACAAATTCGCCGAGGCCGCACCACTACAACTCCTCAAAATGGAAGGTGGAACATTTGGTGATCTTAACACATGATCACCCTCAAAAACCCTCACAAACAAAGCTCCTATAAGATAGATATGGCTATGAAAAGATCAAGCTTTTCTGAGGAAAAACAAGACAGATTTGAAAGTGAAAAACTCAAAGAAAAACTTTTGAAAAACTCAAGAGAATCACTCTTGATAAACACTCTTTTGATGTGGAAGTTTAGCTCAAAACCTTGTTGAAAAATTTCTATTAAAGATGGAAAAATGGCTCTTGAAAACTCTCCAAAAATCTTATTTTAGCCAAAACAGCCCCTTTTATAGAGCTACAAAAACTAGTCGTTAGGCAAATCCCCAAGCCAGATGACCTGTCGGTCGACCGGAAAGTCGATCGGCCAATGGTCATATTTATGACCGTTGGGGTTGCCGGTCGACCGCTCGGTTGACCGCACCCAGGTCTTAACTTGTCAGTCAACCGGTCGGTCGACCATGACTAGAACCAGAGAGCACTGCTCTCTAGCCGGTCGACCGGGGCCAGATTCAAAGATTAAACTCTCTAGATCGGCCCTCAAGCCAGGGCTTGTGCACATCTCTGTGAACAATGATCGACCGCTCAGTCGACCGCTCGGTCGATCGACTTTTGGTCCGGTCGACCGGTCAGTCGATCACCAGAAGCCCAAGTCAGGGTTAATTAAGGATTAAAACTCGGTCTTTTAAAATCCTATAAAATCCCATAAAATCATATAAAATTCACAAAAATTAGTGCATTGAAATACTTTGAAATCCAAATATGTGTGAAAAAAAATCAACACATATTACAAATAAGTTGAACTAATTTTGTGATATAGAAATTCAGCTTTAAACAAAAACAGGTATTTTCAAAAATCAACTTTGAAATGAAAAACCGATTTTTTCAAAACTTGGTCAAATACAAAAACATGACATTAAAACTCATATGAAGCATAATGTGTATGGATATGATCCAATACACATATAAGATGAAATATCTAAGTTTTTGACAATAAACTCTAAAATATGTTTTGATAAATATAAAACTTAAACACATGAATATCAAATAAGTTTTTCTAAACATTTGAACCATCAATGTATATGAATAAAATTCAAAACACATAAAATATGTAAACTTGTTTTGATGAACTCTGTTCATGAAACATAAAGATATCTTCTCTGAATCTCAAAACCAAAACGGTATTTTATAAAATCAAACTATTCTTATAAAAACACATATAAATATTATGTGTGCGTATGAGTTTGAGCAATCCACAACCAATCTATCCTTTACATTTTATCTAAAATATAAAATCTTAATACTTACAAACATATACTCAAGTCTTAAAAATCTTCTCTAGGAAATCTTCTTCTCCATCTTGATACGGTCCAAACCTTTATCCAAAGAGCTAGACCCCCTTGAGTACTTAATGCGATCTTGATGCGCTGCTCTTGAATCAACACGTGCTAGCTTCAAAACTGGACTTTAAATCTTTCGTTGAATGTAATATCCCTAATTAGTAATACTGTATTTTTATTTTCCTAAAGTATTTATTTTGATTTATCGATTATTTTAATGTTAATTATTAACTTGATTTATGACTTATTGTACTATTAAATAAATAAACTATTTTGGAATATTAAATGATAATTTTTCTTTATATATAATTGCCAATATTTCTTATTAATATTTTAATTACTTATTACTATTACTTCTATGATTATTATTTATTGTTATTATTATTAGTGTTGCTATTATTTTATTTATTAATTTTAATAGTTATATTATATTAGTGGTAGTAGTAATTGTTAATTATTATTTCTATTATTATTGTTGTTGTTGTTGTTAATTAATATGGGTGTTATTATTTATGTTGATTAATTATTATTGTTATTGCTGACCATTATGATTATTGATATTATTATTCTTTACTATTATTATTAATTGGTATTATGAGTAATGGTTGTTCTCTTAAGATTATAATTATTATTATTGCTTCTATTATTATTGCTTGTATTTTTATTATTAGTAATAGTATCTTCCTTCTCTTGATTCCAACCCATTATCCTTTAGCATAATCCATGTTTTTACCCATTATCTTTTTAGCCATATCCTCAAACCCTTTATCCATTGAGAGCCTATACCTATTTTCTACCCAAACTCATTACCCGAACTCAATTAAACTCCAATACCCATTACCAAATCTTATATATATAATATCTCTTCTTAATTCTAATCTAAACCCTAACCCTAAAAACCATCTTAATCTCCTCCTCCCCCACACATCTAGCCGCCAATAGCCCTTGTTGTTGCCCCCTTCAACCTGCACTTTGTGTCCAGGCGCAATGCCTCCAACGCACCACACCCCAGCACATCTGGCCTTTTCCCTTCTTCTCCTTCTCCACCCAGCCCAAGGCTCCCCACTCCATGGTGCACATCCCCCACTCCTGCGCGCAGCGATCCATAGTTTCCTCCTTACCAGAAACCTCTTCTTCTCTGGCGAGATCCCGACAGCCTGCACATCTTCCCAGCCGCCTCCCCATTGCTGAGATCACCCCAACAGCAAGTCTTCCTCCGCGGACTAGCCTCTCCTCTGTGCTCCACCACGCGACCGAGCCATCCCTCGAAGCTTCCTCCTTCTCTCATTGTTCTCTTTTCTGCGGTGCCACCGGAGTCGAGCACTACCTCCCCGGAGTCATCGTTGTTCTCCACGAGACCCGCCGGAGATCTGACTTCACTGTCGTGAGTCTCTTTTTCTCCCCCTCTCTGTTTTCTTGTGTTGGTGCATGTTAATGTGATGGTTTTTTTCAATTAATTACAAATATATATGTATAAGTGCTCGTACATTAACCTATGTATGTTAATTATAAGAGAATGGGTGTGTGTATTAATTCATGTAGGTTTTTATTCTTGTGTGGGATGCCGTCTTCCGTCTCCCCGTGGGTTGTCGTGGATCATCGTTGGCGAGCGTGAACGCACCCACGTCCTTCATGACGAGATGCTCTATCTATCGACATCCTCCGCGGCTCCCGATGCCTCCGCCAGAGCCTCCGTTGGTGCACCGCAAAGTCTTGCCACATTATGTGAGTGTTCGTTCTTGTGTATTTCCTTATTTACCGTTGTCGGTATTCGTTTACATGTTACACTTATCATTTTATGTGACTTTCTGTTATATCTTACCAGTTTGATTACTTGTACCACTTCATGAGACATCTATGATTGTTCACTTTAATTACATAGTTGATAGGAGCTTGTATCAACGTCATTTGATGTGTTGGTAGTTTGGCGTTGTTGGCTTAGGCCTAGTATTGATGTACCATAGACCGGATTTGACCTTGTAACTGATGTAGCCGTGATAAATCCTAGAATGAAATTACATGTTGATTTTGAGGGTGATGGATCATTGAAAGAGGTCAGAGAACTATACTATGTGAAGTGATCTTCAGTCATATTCTTTGGTGAAATATCTTGATGATAACGAGTGTAATATCTACTATTTTCGTGTATTTTAGGAATTTGTTTAGAGCCCTGATCATACACACCAACAGAGATATTTGTCGACTTGCACCTCTTATAATCGACTAATATTCCTATACTAGTCGACTTAGCATAGTCCTCTAGTCGACTAAGTTACTATTTAGAAAAGAGGTGTACTCTCTGTTTGTTGACTGTAAGCTATATTAGTCGACTTGCCCTTTCCTATAGTCGACTTACGCCTTTTATAGTCGACTTATCCCTCCTGCTAGTCGACTAAACTAGTCAAACTTCCTATATCAGTCGACTTGCTTCTGACCCTAGTCGACTATCTTTAGCTCGGACTGTTTCTAGATTTCTTATAGATTAAGGACTTTACCCTTTAGTCATGATCTTGGTTATAGTTGGATGAATATAGTTTTGAGGAATAGGTCTTGATTGAATTGACCTTACCTGATAGTGAAATCACCTAGAGGGGGGGGGGGTGAATAGGTGATAATGCTAATCTAGTGTACTTAATGCAGAATTTAAAAACTAATTGCAATAACACACAAGCAAGTATATGATATGACAATGTATAGCAATGCACAAAGTAAATAGAGAGAGATAGAGTAAGAGTCAATGGATCAAGCGCAAACAACGAGATTTGTTTCGAGGTTCGAGCACCTAGCTCTATATCCCTGCCTTCACCCAGAAGGATTTCAACTCCACTAGCTTGTCCACACAGGACTCCCACAAAGGGAACCTCCACCGAGGATTTGGGGCAATACAATCACAAGGAGTACCCAACTCCTCTCCTTACAACCACAATCTCCTTCTAGAGGCAAAGCACCAAGCCAACAAACAATCACCTCACAACTTGAGGGATTGGCACAAAGCTTACACAAGGATCACCTCACACCTTGAGGGATACAACCCAATAGCACAACCTCCTCAACACAATGAGGGAAAGGCACAAAGCCAAGCTAAGATAAGGTTTACAACTTGGTGATCAGAAAACCACAAACAATCTCTTTTCCCACACAAAGATCCTATAGAATAAGATAGTAGATGTAGCTCAAGTGTAGAGAAAACCAAAGGAATGGAAATCAAAAACTCAAAGAAATCCTTGGGAAAAACTAGAAACCAAGATAAACAAGTTGAATCAAACACTTTTCCCAAAAACCCTTTTCTTTGATTTTTCAAACCCTAGCAAAAACACCAAATAGATTGTTCAATTTAAAGCCCAAAAACTTCTTTTGATTGCTGTGAAAACACTGGAGAGTCAGGAAAAATTAGCACCCAAAAATCTTAGGGAAAAACTCTTTCCAATGGGGTATTTATAGCCCCCAGAAAATTATAGCTGTTGGCAGCTGAAACTGCAAAAATTGGCCTACCGGTCGACCGGACCCAGATACAGAGAGCAACAGCTCTCTGTCCGTTCGACCGCTCGGTCGACCGGGGGCAACCCGAGAGCAACTTGCTCTCAGTCGGTCGACCGTGCGGTCGACCGGCTTATGGGTAAGCTAGCGTGCACGTATCCGTGCACGTCGGTCTACCGCTACGGTCGACCGGCTACTTGGTCCGGTCGACCGTCCGGTCGACCGACCTAGCCTGGCAGAGGCAGTTCTGGTCAGAAAAACATGTTATTTTTAATTCTAAAAATTCCCTTAAAATCTCTGAAATTACACAAAAGTAGTTTCATCATTTTACATTGAAATATAAACTTGTGTTAAAAATTTCAACACAAATTTCAAACAATATGGACCATTTTTGTGCTATAGAAATTTTGCCAAAAACCAAAAAACCGTATTTTCTAAAACTTAGATTTTTGAATAGAAAATACGGTTTGTCCAAAACTCATCCAAATACAAAAACATGATATTTAAACACTTTGAAGCATGTTGTATATGGATAGAAATCCAATATACAAGAAACATATATATCCATGTTTTTGACTTTAATTCCAAAAATATGTTTTGTTAGAAATACCAAAACATAAAACACATGAAATAGACTATCAAGCTAAGTTTGTTTAAATAGTTGAAGCATGCATGTATATAAAACAAATCTAATATACATTAAACCATGTAAACTTGTTTTGATATAATATCTATTCATGCAAACCAAGATTGGTTAAACCAAAACCGAAAACCAAAATATGAAACGTGTGTGTTGTGAACTTGAGCATATCATACTATTCTAATCTTTACAGTTTGGATCTAAACACAAAACTAAACTGTGGTACCGATGTCTTCTTGTAGATTGTCGTCTCCAAGTTGACTCGATCCAAAACTGTGATTCACCGAGCTTGACTCCAATGAGTACTAGATATCATTTTTGACGCCCGGGCTCTTGAATCACCATGTGAAAGCTTCCAAACCATCTTGTTGAAGCTAATCACCTACTAATATCTTGATTAATGATCTGAAACTAAAATCATAAGATAATTAGTACACATAACTACATGAGTTAATCATCATCAAAACTAGAGTGGAAGGCCTCTGGGCCAACAATCTCCCCCTTTTTGATGATGACAAAACTCATGGAGTTATATATGCATGGATTAAAGTTAAGCTTCAAGGAAGCTCCCCCTTAACTCATGCATAGGAAGAAACATAATAAATATGCAATGAAGATTTATAAAAAAGCATGAAATACATATGTTTATTGTTTATTCTTTTTCTAAAACATAATGCTCTTGATACCAAATAAAAACATGTTCTTTACATAAAGCGCTCTTGATACCAATTAAACAACAAACTAATAAATAAAACAAACTATAAAACAAACTATGTTTCTAGATAAACAAAACATGCATATAAAAACATACATATAAAACAAACTATGTTTCTAGATAAACAAAACATGCATATAAAAACATACATATAAACTCAAATAATTCTCCCCCTTTTTGTCAATCATCAACAAGGGGTGGAATAAAACAAGAATATGTTCTCCCTTTCTTTTTTAAAAAATAAGTCAATAAGGGGTGCAATCAAATATGATACCAATTAAAATTTGTCAATGTAGAATATTTTGATACCAATTGAAAGGAAACATAAAAACATTTAAGAATTGATACCAATTGAAAGTAAATAAAGGCATTGATACCAATTGTGAGAAAATAAAATCTTGATACCAATTGAAAATATTCAAATAAACATCTTGATACTAATTGTAAGAATTTGTCATTTAGAACATATGATACCAAAATAAGATAAACATTCATTTTTTTTAATCATATACCATCATAAAGTAAGAGAGTGGAATACAAAACCAATGGTAAACAAAATACCAATTGAAAGATGAAATACGAGTTTTCTCCCCCTTTATGAAATACCAACTAAAACGAAGCAAAATCTTGTATTAAGATATGAATTGAAAAACTAATCAATTGAAACATGATAATCATAAAAACTCAAGATTTAGCATAAACAAAATTTGTGCTCCAAGACATAGGGATATAATAAGCACAAACAAAACATATATATGTATGAAAAGTTAGATACCAATCGAAATTGTTACTATTTGAAGTGAAAGCATGCATAAACAAAAAAATATATGAGTATACAAGAAATGTCAATATTAATACCAATTGAAAAAAAATTCAATGATACCAATTGAAACAACAATAATATCAAATGTATATCTCATATTTCCTATCCTCCCAATCATGTTCAAGTTTAAAATGATTTTCACTATAAAGCATACATGAGCATGGTCGGCCATCCAACCGCCCGTTGAAGGTAAGGGTTTTTAAAATAGATTTGAAAATATTGAATGTTTGAAAAACTCTACCAAAACGAAGAATACGAACTAGTTAAATGGAAAAACTTGTAAACTAGTACGAAATCCTTCAAGTAAGGAATCAAACAAAATATTTTTCATGAAAAACATGTAAATCACATGATCACTAAACACTTAAAGTCCATAAAGTATATATCATACTCATGAAAACAAAATCATGAGAAAACTAATAAAGTGAGTGAATAAGTGTTATGTGACACATAGCATCATGAAAATATTCAATTAAGCTCATGTGGAATTCCTTTAAATATGAAAACATGAAACACTAAATTTTCATTAGAAACAATCTATACTACAAGGCATATGTATATTTTGACAAAACGAGAAGTATACATACATATCCCTAAACACAATTTGAGTCCATAATAAAGATTTGCATGAAAAGCAAATGACTCAAGGGGTATACATGTATATCTTAAAGTTTTACAAAATAAACATATACATGAAGTGAAAACACATGATCATAAAAACATATCCAAAATGGGAATACAAATTTAAAATGCATGAATCATCAAAACTAGACTATACTCGCACATCTAATGGGTACAAATAGGCATTCAAGCACAAACATATATAAAGATTTATTTGTGGTCCACTATATGTACAAGTATAAATCCTAGTCTTAATGAAAACTAACATCTAAACATATATCCAAATCATGAAGCATAAAACTAGACATAAATTAACATGATAATCATAAAAATGATCATTATGTAAATCCACATGCTATTAGAACTATGATGAACATGATAGCAAAATAATAAAGAGAACACAAGATATGGTCCACATTAAGCAAGGGTGATCTCAAAAGCTATACATGCATGTCAATAGTCTAATAATCATGGCATTCAACATACTAATCAAAACATGAATCATCAAAACAAAAATCATAAACATCCATATGATCATTATGTATATGCATGTGCATTAGATCTAGGGCATACATATTAGTTTAAACAAGGTGAGAACACTAAATAAAGATCCATATAAATATGGGTGTCTCAAGTAACTAAACATGTATAACACTAATCTAATCAACATGATATAAGCATAATGAACAATAAAACATGACATGCTATAAATAGATGAACATGAAAAGCATGTAAATATAAATGAGAGTTAGAGATAGATACCAAAACCGATGAAGGCACCTCTCAAGTTCTCCAAACTAAGGTGGTCCTCCCACCAAACCTTCCTTGAAAGTGATGCATCCAAAATGGTTTTCTTTAAGCTTGGAACGCATTCACCTCAAGGCACCAATACTCTCACGTGATGCGAGAGCCCACACCTACATCAAAAATCAAAGGGGTGGTCTTTGGTACCCATTTTCTTTTGGGTCCACGGGGGTTAGTACCTTTCCTAACCCAAACAAAATTAGTTGCTAAATTTTCATCATATATACGATCATAGCAATATCTAGCAAGGTGGCCCTTACGACCACAATGTGTACACGTGTACACATGAGCATACATGTGATGGTGGTGACCGTGGGAAGCATGTGTATGCCATGATGGGTGTGCATGTAAAGATGGAACTTGTTTCTTACGAACTAAGGTTTCCAAGCGTGTATGATCCAAAATACATTGGCTCAAAGTGGAGCCCAAACAATCAACACTTTTCTTCAAAACATTTATATCATTGTCAATACTTGAAGATAAAGTGGAGCATGCAATAGATGTGCTAGGTGAAGCTACACTAGCATGGCAAACATGTGAGTCAATATCAATTTTTAAAGATTCATTTTTCTTTGAAACTAAATCTAATTCTTTTGTGATGAAATCAATTTCATTTTCCAAAAAATGGTTATCTTTTAAAATAAAATCCAACTTTGAAGATAAAACCTCATTGTTTTTCAAAATATCATCACAATCATTTTTACTTTTCAAAACATCAATATCTTTTAGGGCAAGGTCTAGTTGAGATTTAAGTGAGTCATGTTCACTAGTAATCTCTTCCTTCTCTTGCAAAATCGATTCAAAACTAGAACACAAATCCTTCATTTCTTCTTTTAAATCAAAATGCTTCTTTTTCAAAAGGTCATGTTTTTGCAAAAAAATTTCAAGCTTTGAAGCAAGTTCAACATTTAAGTTTTGAACTTCTAAACATCCATAGCAATATGAGCTAGAGCTATCATCTAGTTGAGAATCCGATTGTACCTCAAGGGAGTCTTTCCCTTGGACCATGAGGCAATGCTCGTCGGACTTATCTCTCCTAGATCTTCTCAACTTGTTGATAATCCTTGGTAGCTCGGGAGAAGTCAATATGCTCCAAACTGCAAAAGCCGAATCATAATGAGCAAACACATGTAAAAGATCTTCATTAAGAGATGCTCTAAGTGTCTTAAGGGCTAATGCATTTGCCTTTCTATGCTTGCTAGCATTTGGGTAGGATTCTTGAGTAGTGGCTTGATAAACTAGATGTCCTAGGCTTTTTAAATGACAACTCATCTTGACCTTCCAAATATCATGTCTAGAAAAATCAAATATAGGAGGGCTATCCATGAGTGCAACTATATGCGTGCAAATGAAAATGCAAATGAAGATTAGCAAACCAAGATCTCACTCCTAGGTGGTTAAACCTAATATCAGGAGCGTAGTGATTTGTCACATACATTGCATTTATGTTGTCACTTTACCACTCTTGTTTGCTAATAAATGATATTAATAAGTGTCTTTTTTCTTTGCTAAATGTAGGCCCAAATGCTCAAAGAAATAAAAGAGGAACAAGCCCAAAAGCCCACTTTATTCTGAATTAATTCAGAATAAATTCGAAGTGAAGAAATCTGGGCTATATCTTGGCATATCAAGGGGTTGAGAAAAATCCTCCCTGAATCGAGCGATTGAAGCCAGAAATCAAAAGCTGTTTTCGTCAACGGTTGAAATAGTAACAAGAAAACCAGCAGGAGATGCGAGCCATACTTCAAACCAGGAAGCTGTCACCTTTTGCTGTGGCCACCTGGCCATACCAGGGCCGCGAAAACGCGGCCCAAGCCACGTTTTCGTGGCCAACTGATTGCTGTTGGGGGAGCGTTTGCTTCCCCAACCTTCCCGGGATCCTATCTTCAAGGTTTTTGGCTATAAATACCTCTTTCAGCAAGGAAAAATGCAGCGAAGACTAGGATTAAATTTTGCTTTTATTTTCGTAGAATCTAGGTTCTTTGTTAGCTAGAACACAAGTTATAATTTCGTTGTTTACTTTGTAGTTCAGTCTAAAAACTTGTGAGAGAGAGGACTGAGAGCTTGTAATCGAAGATTGAAGTGACAGCAATACAAGAAGCAAGCCACCTTTTCTTCCACTCGTGTTTCGGTATGTTGTGCATATTTATGTTTGCTTTGTTATTTTCCATGGATAACTAAAAGGTTTTCTAGGCTAGCTATCGACTCTCTCTTGTTTTCTTCTCTTCTGTTTTTAAAAGAAAAAGTCTCGATGACTCATATGCATGCCTCCCTTAAAAGCCTTTCTTTTTGAAAGTGTTTTTGAAGGCACATGAGGATGGGTATGGATAGTTGAATTCACCATTCTTTCTTGAACTTCTTGTAAATCGTTTTTAATTCATTCTTGCTTCTTCGCGCTTTATGTTTTAATATCCAATTCCAACTCTTTCTTGGAGAAAAAGGACTCAACTCTTCTGCATCTTATGTGCTTTACTTAAAGCTTTCTAAAAAAATCAACTTTAAGTTTTGCAAATGATAACTTGAGGGACTTAATATTTTAAGAGAAGAATGAACAATTGAGTAGTAAGATAGTAAGCCCAGATTTGATTTCTTATTATAAAACAACATCACAACTCTTAAGCTTTTTAAAATCACCTTCTCCAAATCCTTTTCTAAAAGTTGAAATTTCTCTTTTTCATCTCTTTTCCTTCCATTCTCTTTTTCCTAAAAAACGAACACAAATTCCTTGTTTTTAAATGACTCATCGAAAAGCTTCCATCGCATCCCTCCTTGTGGACACGACCCGTTAGCCACAAGCTACACGGTACATTCTTAAACTCATTGGTTGTTTCTTTATTTTAGCAATCAATTTTTGGCGCCGTTGCCGGGGAGGGGACGGTGTAGTTGTTTTAACAAGTTTTGTGTGTTTGTTTCAGGGACTCGAAGATCAAGATCTAGCATTCAAGCTTTGCCAAGAAGACTTGAAAATTCTGTGCCCCTACTCTCGAAAGTAGGAAACAGAATTTCAAGAAATTGCTTTGCAAATCTGAAATTTTTTGGGACTACTAAAAACTTTGTTTTGCAGGACGTATTGCTTGCAAAAATTTCAGTTTTTATATGTCATATTTGTGCTAGTTTTGCTATCATCATCCCTGTTTTAATCCAACAGTAATTTGAGTGATTGTGAATTGCTTAAAAAACGTTTAGACTTGCATTCTAGGCATTTGTCTAATTACGTTTACTTTACAATTACTGTTGAAGAGAGCTGGAGACAAGGTATGTATGCATAGCATATAGTTTAGGAAACATTCTTGGGTGATTTTGCTTTTGAATGCTACTTTTCTATATCTTGCACACTTTGCACGAATCAATTCTAAGGGCAAAATCCAAGTCAAGATAAGGTGGGGAAGTCATTACCCTTCCTTAGCCCACAAACCATCTCCAATCACGCACAACCTAAGCCTAAGTAAAATTTAATAGACGTTGGCCTTAGGGACATCTCGAACTCACTAGGAGATTACCCTAAAGAGGGAAGGTGTTGGAAGTTGACTCCTGCCAAATCAGTGTCAAGGAAGGGGATTGAGGGCCGAAAGCCCGAAGATTGGTGGTTATTTAATTAAGGAACGTCTTTGACGAAAAACCTCCCACCAATCTTGCCCTGACCTGGCTGATTAGCTTGTGGTCAAAGTCTACATTGTACCTCCAGTGGACAATCAACCAGTTAAGAGTTGTCTAGGTCAAGGTTACCTTAGACTAGGCTTGGTTGTTTTCTTTTCTTGACTATTGGTGAACTTGTTTGTGATTGTGTTTGTGTATGCAAGTGTGGTCAAGAGACCCTAATTCATCTAGGTTAACTAGAAACACATCACCACCCAAGTTCGAAACAAGACCTGATTCGGTTATGGATCGACCGACATCTTTGCAGGATAGGTTTTATCCCATTAGAACATCACTTCCATCCTGCATCCAACTTCCATCGGTTGGTGAACACAACTTTGAGCTTAAGCCACAGTTCATCAATACACTCCCTAAATTCCATGGCTTAGAGTCCGAAGACGCTTATTTCTTCATAAGAGAATTTGAGGAAGTATGCTTAATGATGAAAATCTCACACCTTACAGATGATGCTATTAGGTTGAGATTTGTCCCATTTGCTCTTAAGGACCTAGCCAAGAAATGGCTCTATAGCTTAGCGGCCAGCTCTATCACATCTTGGGATGATTTCATCAAGGTCTTCTTGAAGAAACTCTATCCAATCCATAAAACCGCTCTCATTAGGAAGACGATCATGCAATTCAAGCAAGAACCCAGTGAACCGTTCTGGAGGTACTTTGAACGCTTTAAAGACCTCCTTGTCCAATGTCCACATCATGGAATAAAGAAATGGCGACAATGCCAAATTCTCTATGACGGTTTAGACTATTCCACTAAAACCCTCTTAGAAAGTATGTGCCAAGGGGGTTTCTTGCAGAAAGATGAAAATGAAGGATGGGATTTGTATGAAACTCTAGCTGAGAAGACCATCCAATGGGAATCTGCTAGCGAGACCTCTAGGAATCCTAACTCCATCTCTTCAAAAGGAGGTCTCCATTCTATCGAATCGTCCATCGCTAATGAGGCTAAGTTAGCTAACCTGGCTAGAAGACTGGAAGCTCTAGAAACGAAAGAACCAAGTCCAGTTACTCAAGTCAGCCCGAACCAAGTTCCAACTCCAGGTTGTACTTACTGTCAGGCCATGAATCATGTGTTTGAGGAGTATCCTGTATTTCAAGCTCACCAACATTTTCCTGAACCGATGAATGCGGCCTTTTCAAGGCCGAACAATGATCCTTACGCTCTAACGTACAATCCTGGCTGGAGAAATTACCCCAATTTCTCATGGAGCCAACAAAATAATGACCACGCCCGGTCAAACCACTTCTATCATTCCAATTCTTCCAATCATCAACCCAACTTTTCTAATCACCCTCACAATTCTCCCAACAATTTCTCGAATTATCAACAAAGTTTTCCCCACCAAGCTCCACCATCTTCCTTCCAGAATCCTCAACTCGAAAGGAGAATGACTGATTTTGAGAGGAACATGGAAAGGTACATGAAGAATCAAGACTCCCTCATGCAAACAATACAGAGGCTAGAGGGTCAAATGAGCAGTTAGCAAACCCACAACATGAGAGGCAAAAGGGTACCTTGCCCAGTCAACCAATTATGAATCCTAGGAATTCACAACAAGCTCATTTGGTTGAGGATCAATCACTGAATCAATGTAATGTTGTTCATACACTGAGGTCGGAAAAGAAAGTTGATAACAAGGTATCAACACCACCTAATCCTAGTCAGCACAATCGCACTTCAGCATCCCCCTCATCTAATCCCACCCCTCCTAAAGTTGATGAATCTGAAAAAGATAAGTCAACCAGTCATGTGCACCAGCCTATAGCACTATTTCCTAATAGGCTGAAAAACAAGCAAAATCCGCACATGGATAAGATAATTGAGATCTTTAATCAAGTGAAGATAAATGTGCCACTTCTTGATGCCATCCAACAAGTCCCATCTTATGCTAAGTTTCTTAAGGACATGTGCACCAAGAAGAGAAAGACTAATGTACCTAAAAAGGTCTTCTTAGCCACTAACATTAGTGAGCTACTATCGGGTCCGATCCCTGTCAAGTACAAGGATCCAGGTAGTCAAACCATTGCCTGCACAATAGGACAAGCCGAGATTAGTCGTGCACTTCTTGACTTGGGGGCAAGTATCAACTTGCTTCCATTCTCAGTTTATCAACAACTCGGGTTGGGCGATCTTAGTCAAAACTGAGTCACTATCCAACTGGCTGACCGTTCAGTGAAAGTTCCAAAAGGGGAGATTAATGATGTCCTTATCCGGGTAGGGGAGTTTATTTACCCTGTCGATTTCATAGTTCTAGAGACACAACCTGTGTCCAACTCCAATCATAGGGCACAATCTCCTGTTATCCTAGGGCGACCATTCCTTGCTACTGCCAATGCCATCATCAATTGTAGGAATGGGTCCATGAGGTTAACTTTTGGGGACATGACTAGAGAAGTCAATGTCTTCAACCTTGAAAAACAACCTCGTAAGATAAGGGATCAATCATTTGAGGTGAATTTTGTTGAAAATAATTGTGATGAAGAAGGTGAAGATATAGAAGATGAGTCGCTTTTTCTTAGTGAATTATTCAATAAAGGCGATTATCTTGATGAGAAGGCATATGTCGGAGATCCTAATGTTAAAGTACCCTTTGAAAAGGGGAAATTTGATTTGAATATCTTCACTTTCGACGAGCCAACCAATAATGTATCGCATGAGAATATAGTTCAAGCACCTCCGATTGACATACTCTTTGAAAACCTTTTCGAAGAAGAACTCATGTGTTTGGATGAACCAACTAGGGATCATTTGGTTAATTATACATTTCCAGGTGAAAGTGTTGATTTAAGCTTTGAGGAGATCTATGGAACTGAGTTAGAATTCCTAGGCATTCATAATGAGGAAGTTCCAACTGAGAAGGGTGGTGATGATAAATTTTTGAATAATGATTGTGGCAATATGAGGGAGAAACACCTAAAGAAGGTGAGACTGGGGAGGCAGGAAGCTAAAATGACAAAACTCTTGGCCTCCCCACTGTGCCCTATAAAGAGGACCCATTTGAATGATGGGAAGAGAGCTAGAGGGATAAGACCGAAAAATCTCTAGGTATGGGTGAAACTTGATGTTGTACATTTTTCTGTATAATATATGCACCTTTTTTACATTTCATTTCATGCATGTATATATTTCTTTCATACATTGGGGACAATGCATGAGATAAGTGTCGGGGAGGGTTCTAACATGACTGATATAAAAAAAAAATGGATATATAAAAAAAGAATTTTGAAAAGGGTAGACAGTATTTTGATATATTTTTTGTAAGAATCTAAGTCAATTTTAAGGAATAGGAGAATCATAATTAGGATTTCTTACACTTGGTCAAAATAAAATAACTTGTTTGATTTTTAGGGCCAGGAAGAAATTTGGGAAAGTAATTTAGTCTTGATATTTACCTTGATGACATATGTACACAAAATACACTTACACACTTAGGGTTTGAAAACAGAGACTCTTATGCCTTATAAAAAAATAAAAAAATAATAATAAGTCTAATTATTTATTAGCTAGGTGCTTTGGCCTAAGCAAGCCTTAGTATTTATGCAAAAGATAATTAGACAAGTTTGAAAAAAAAAATTATGTATCCTCTGATTAAGATGGGTATTTATGCCTCATGAAGCATAAGTATTCACGCCTAAAAGGGGCACCTCGTATAAATAATGTGTATCCTCTGATTAAGCTGGGTATTTATGCCTCAGGAAGCATAAGTATTCACGCCTAAAAGGGTTACATAGTATAAATAAAAACCTTGGTTTCGTGGCCTTTTATCTGCTCGGGTGTTTAGATCCTTAGGGGTGTTTTCTCACCTGGTGCCCTAAAACCGTCTGGTTTGGGTGTCACCGACTGAAAGCTCGTTACATGGGCAGATTAGAAAGCCTAATGAAATTGAGGAATAAAAGTTCACCAAAAATAAATAAGTATGAGGCATAGGAGTTAATGTTGAAGAACCCTTAGTAAACTTCACAGTCACGATGGTGCATACGACTCAGGGTAAATTAATAGACTAGATGAGAAGTACAGTTTGACTCCTTACTTTAATTGACAACATGTTTTTGAATGGAGACTAAGTTTAGGAATAAAAAATTTTATATTCCTATAACTTATAGATTACTTAAACTCTCACAAATATACTTCAAATATTTTCTCTGTCCTTTAAAAAATAAAATAAAATAAAATAAAATAAAAAAATGCTTTTCGAAAATACTAACCTTTTCTCTTCCTTTTTGGATTTTGTGGGTGTAATCCGCTGAAAACCCTCACGAGACAAAACTCGTCCTCTAGGGGTGACCTAGAGGTTTAACGGCTTGTTGCACATGCTCAGTGCAATCGAGTAACCTGCGAAAGTGGTCTAATAATTGATTCGAGTTAGTCTAATGTTTTGCTCGAGGGCGAGCAAAAGATAAGTGTGGGGGTGTGATTTGTCACATTCATTGCATTTATGTTGTCACTTTACCACACTTGTTTGCTAATAAATGATATTAATAAGTGTCTTTTTTCTTTGCTAAATGTAGGCCCAAATGCTCAAAGAAATAAAAGAGGAACAAGCCCAAAAGCCCACTTTATTCTGAATTAATTCAGAATAAATTCGAAGTGAAGAAATCTGGGCTATATCTTGGCATATCAAGGGGTTGAGAAAAATCCTCCCTGAATCGAGCGATTGAAGCCAGAAATCAAAAGCTGTTTTCATCAACGGTTGAAACAGCAACAAGAAAACCAGCAGGAGATGCGAGCCATACTTCAAACCAGGAAGCTGTCACCTTTTGGTATGGCCACCTGGCCACACCAGGGCCGCAGAAACGCGGCCCAAGCCGCGTTCTCGCGGCCAACTGATTGCTATTGGGGGAGCGTTTGCTTCCCCAACCTTCCCAGGATCCTATCTTCAAGGTTTTTGGCTATAAATACCTCTTTCAGCAAAGAAAAATGCAGCGAAGACTAGGATTAAATTTTGCTTTTATTTTTGTAGGATCTAGGTTCTTTGTTAGCTAGAACACAAGTTGTAATTTCGTTGTTTACTTTGTAGTTCAGTCTAAAAACTTGTGAGAGAGAGGACTGAGAGCTTGTAATCGAAGATTGAAGTGACAGCAATACAAGAAGCAAGCCACCTTTTCTTCCACTCGTGTTTCGGTATGTTGTGCATATTTATGTTTGCTTTGTTATTTTCCATGGATAACTAAAAGGTTTTCTGGGCCAGCTATCGACTCTCTCTTGTTTTCTTCTCTTCTGTTTTTAAAAGAAAAAGTCTCGATGACTCATATGCATGCTGAAAAACACCTAGAGGGAGGGTGAATAGGTGTAAGTGCTAATCTAGAAACTAAGTGCTCTAAATGCGGAAGCTTAAAACAATATTGCAATCACACTTAGTACAATCAACAAGTGTAGCCGAATTCTCCGTGAAGGGCTCTGGACTAACTCCTCTTGATTCCCCTAGATATGGGTTGAGGTGCTATGTGAAGCTCTTGTTGATTAAGTACACGTGAGGCACACAAACAACCAAGCATATAATATGATATAGCAATATGAAATATGCAAGGCAACACAAGCAATGAATGATATGACAATATGAATGATGCTTTGCACAAATATAAAGAGAGAGAGTTAGAGAGACAATGGATCAAACGCAAAGGCCAAGATATGTTCCAAGGTTCGAGCACCTTGCTCTACATCCCCGCCTACACCACCATGTAGGATTTCCAATCCACTATCTCCCACCGAGGGAACCTCTACCAAAGAGGATTTGTTACAACACTAGGAGTACCAAACTCCTCTCTCAAACAACCACCTCACAACCGAGGGGTAGGCCCGTAACCAAACAACAACCAACACCTCTACCGAAGAGGGTTTAAAAACCAAACTCCACCTCTCACTAGAGGGAGAAAACAACAACCGACTCCACCTCTCACTAGAGGGAGCAAACCACTATCCTCAACCTCTACCGAAGAGGAAGCAACCCAATCAAAGCAAGGGTTTCACAACAAGTGGTTACAAAGACCACAAACTCTCTTTCTTTTCTTTTTCCCACAAACAAATGATCCTAATAGAATAGGATAGGTGATAGCTCAAGTGTGGAAAACTAGGTGTTTTTGGAAACAAGCAACAAAGAAAAACTACTTGGAAAATCTCTTGTAAATGATAGAAAATGAAAACCAATACAATATCCCAAAACCTAGTTCTCTTTGATTTTTCAAAAGCCCAAAACAATAAGATTGGAAGTTTAAAGCCCAAAAACTCTTTTGAAAAACTTGTTTTAAACTCAGGGAAACTGGGAATTTTTCTCTTCTAAAAACCTTGGCCAAAATCCCAAAGAATTGGGGTTTATATAGCCCATCAGAAAACTAGCCGTTAGGCTGATGTGGCAGCCTGACAGGCTAACGGTCGACCGGCCCGGTCGACCGCCAACGGTCAGAAATGTGACCGTTGGGCAAACACGGTCGACCAGCACGGTCGACCCAAACAAACAGAGAGCAGAGCTCTCAGACCCGGTCGACCAGGTTTGTGCCTGCCAGACGTGCACAAGACTTGTGCACGTCGGTCGACCCCACGGGTCGACCGGCCCTTGGTGCGGTCGACCCATACGGTCGACCGACCTGGCCTGTCAGCACAAACCTGGGTCAGAAACTGAGTTAAAACATATTTTTAAAAATCTTTTAATAACTTGTAAAAATCCCAAAAATGTTTTTACCATATTGCATTGATATATAAACATGTGATATACATTTCTACTCAAATATCAAGCATATGAAACGATTTTTGTTTCTTAACATTTTTACCAAAAACCAAAACATGTATTTTTATCAAACTTGGATTTTTCAATACATGAATAGGAAAGTCAAAATAAGTTTGTCTAGCAAGTTTAAAGCAAGTATGTATATCTAGAACATATCTAATATACATAGAAATAAAGTAAACTTGTTTTGATCTACTATTCTTAAAAACCAAATCCAAACCATAAAACGTGTGTGTTAGTGCACTTGAGCATATCAACTATTCTTATCTTTACAAATGGATCTAAAAACACACTATCTAAACTATGGATACCTAAGTCTTCTTGATGATCTTCATCTTCAAGTAGACCCGATCCAAAACTCCATCCATGGGCTAGGCAATGTGTGAACTTGAAGCTTTGGCCCTGGAATCACCATGAAAAGCTTCTAAACTCCTTTGTTGAAGCTAATCACCAACTAATATCTTGATTAATGATCTGTAACTAAAATCACAAGATTATTAGTAAACATAACTACATGAGTTAATCATCATCAAACTAGAGTGGAAGGCCTTTAGGCCAACAATCTCCCCCTTTTTGATGATGACAAAACTCATGGAGTTATATATGCATGGATTAAAGTTAAGCTTCAAAGAAGCTCCCCCTTAACTCATGCATAAAACAAATAAACATAAATATGCATGAATGACAATGTATAAACAAGATGCTCTAGATACCAAATGAAATATTCAAAACAAAAATTGTTCTAGAGATCAATTAACATTAAACTATATTAAACTAAATATATGCAAAAACATAAATATGCATATATAAAGCTTATAAACTCAAAATCTTTCTCCCCTTTTTGTCAATCATCAACAAAGGGATAAACAATCAAAACAATAAAATGAGGGGTAAAAATCTTTCTCCCCCTTTTTGTCAATCAAAACAATAAAAACAATGTTCTCCCCCCTTTTTGTCTAAAACAAAAAAACAAGGTCAATAAGGGGTGTGATCAAACAACTATAAACATGATATGCCTCTAGATACCAATTTAAAAAATGAAAACAACATCTTGATACCAATTGAAATAATTGTACATTTTAAACATATGATATCAATTGAAATTAAACATTATTCTTTAAGGCATAAAGATACCAATTGAAATTAAACAAAGATCAATAAATGTTATATGCTATATACATTTATGAAGAGGAAGACGCTAAGTTAGCTTCCCTACACATATGCATTACATGAAAGAGGGATGTTAAGCCCTAATTCACATAACATACATTATGTAATGCATAAGAGGAGATGTGAAGCTCCCCCTACACACGTGTACCACATAAAGAAGATATGTTAAGCTCTTCAATATATAATACACTCAACATGAATCTTTATGTAGAAGAGATGTTAAGCTCTCCTTGCAATAGTCAATACAAATCTAAATTTTTGTATTTTTTTATTTTAATTTATTTTTTTTTGGGATACTAATTTAAAACACAAGACATCTTGATATCAAAAGATAGTATTTATTTTAAAAACCAAATAAACAATTGAAATGACTATTTTCTATCATAAAGTAAGGGAGTGGAAATACAAGTACCAATTGAAATATGAAAAATGAATTTTCTCCCCCTTTATGAAATACCAACAAAAACTATGCGTAGGCTTGTAATAAGATACCAATTGAAAACTAAATCAATTGAAATAATAGTTGAAGCTCAAGCTCTAGTATAAACAAGATTTGTGCTCAAGATATAGAAATATAATAGCACAAATAAAATAAGTATATGTGTATGAAATAGAATGAATACCAATCACCAATAGATGATACCAATTGAAAATATACATACACAATAAACACTTATGAGTATACAAAAGGATCAAATTGATACCAATTGAAAGAGTTCAATGATACCAATTGACATTGAAAAGTCACCTAGAGGGGGGTGAATAGGTGACAATGCTAATCAAAGGGCAAATAAAAAATTTAAAGCTACAACAATTACCAATCAAGATTCACAAGATGAATGCAAGCAAGTAAATATGACAATGATTATGATGAGCAAGAATAAGAGCAAGTATAGTAAAGTAAAGAGTGCAAGAAAGTAAACCAATCGCAAACACAAGGATATGTTATCGAGGTTCGAGCACCCAGCTCTACTCCCCGCCTTCCCCAGAAGGATTCTAGCTACTTCCACTATCACAAAGAACAATTACAACCGGAGTACCCAACTCCACAATTACAATCACAAGAATCTCTGAGTAGTCACAAGACCACAAACTCTCTCTTTCAAAAATCTCTTCCCTTACAAAGGTCCTTAGAGAATAATGAGTAGAATTGAAGCTCTTTTGTGTGTAAGGAAAAGAAATTGAAATCAGAGAAAATCTTTTGAAAACCCTTCAGAAAATAGAGAGAATTTAGCACAAAAACCAAGAACTTTTGAAAGCCTTAAACTTTTGAATTTTGTAGCAATAATTGTTGTAACCAATCTCTCCCAAAACACCCCTATATATAGGAGAGGGCTAGGGTTTAGGGATAAAACATAATTACTGATGTTTAGGAGGTAATTAGTTCAGAATATATTAATTAAACTAATTTTAAACACAAAAAGACAAAAATAAACAGCTCTTTAAAAACTGCCCGTTACTGTTCAACGGCTAGCTCGGTCGACCGGTGCGGTCGACCGCTAGTTCAAAATTATGACCGTTACAGGCATTCGGTCGACCGACCCGGTCGACCGGAAAAACCAGAGAGCAACAACATAGTCCGGTCGACCGTGTCGGTCGACCGACAGACATGCACACGGATACGTGCATCTGCCAGAACCTCGGTCGACTGGGACGGTCGACCGGTATAACCTGACACAGATTCGGTCGACCGGCCGGTCGACCGGAACTGGTCAAAAATCAGACTTAGAAAGAATTTAGAAAAAGATTAAGATTTTGATAAAAATACTTTTGAACAGAGATTAGTATAAAACATAAATATATATCTGTAGGCAAAATCTTGTATGCAAAATATTTTTGTATAAATTATAGGAAAACATTTTGGATTGAACATGTGCGCAAAAACGTGTGTGATAGAGCTTCAAACCTATCCACTATTCTTTAACAAACTATAAAAATTAAAAAAAAAATAATTAAAGACTTCTTGAGCAATCTTCAAGTCTTTGAGCCATCCAATGCCTTGCTAGTGCCTTCTCTTCTATGATCCTTCCTTGATTGTGCAATTTGCCTTCCTTGCTATGTGAAACTTAGAAGTTCTTGCAAAAGCAAAGCCAATGGTCTCCAAGCATGGTATAAACCCTGAAACTTATCTTGAATGAATTCATTAGTACCAATTAGCTCTTATTTGGTTTGTCATCATCAAAACACAAAACAAGAGAGTGTAACCTCTTGGCCAACAATCTCCCCCTTTTTGATGATGACAAAACAATAGGCCATAAACAAAAATATAGGGGAGGAGAAAACTCCCCCTCAAATTGTGCTATATTATTTAAACTTAAAACACAAGAATTCATAGAAAAGATATCAAATGAAACCAAATTGAAACAATACCAATAGAAACAATACCAATAAAAACAATATACAAGATTTCTCAATTTCATAAAACACAAAACTCATATCAAAATTTATTAAAACCAAAACATATAAATTCATATGGAACCAAGACCAAATGAACTTATTTTTGTCCATGTAAACTTATTCTCCCCCTTTTTGTCATACATCAAAAAGGGTTATGAAAAAACATGTTTATTCAATAATACAAACATTAAGTTCTCCACAAATAAACGAAAATCTAGCAAAATCAAGAGGTTTAGTGAAAATATCGGCTAGTTGTAAATCCGTGGAAACATAATCAATATCTATATCACCTTTTTCAAAATGATCTCTAAGAAAGTGATATCTAATCTCAATGTGCTTGGTCTTACTATGTTGATTTGCATTCTTAGTCATGTGTATAGTACTAGTATTATCACAAAATATTTTATATGATCAAAGTGCAAATCAAAATCAAGGAGAGTATGTTTCATCCAAAGGACTTGTGCACAACAAGCCCCCGCGGCACATACTCCGCCTCGACGGTTGAGAGAGTTACGGAATTTTGCTTCCTAGAGGACCATGAAATAAGACAATTACCAAGAAATTGACATGTCCCACTAGTACTCTTTCTATCTACTCTACAACCCGCATAGTCGGCATCCGAATAACTAGTCATTGAAAAATCTCTAGTTTTCGGATACCAAAGACCCATTCCAATTGTGCCCTTAATATAACGAATAATGCGTTTTACCGCAATAAGATGAGACTCTTTAGGACACGATTGAAATCTAACACAAAGACACACACTAAACATGATATCCGGCCTACTTGCCGTTAAATATAAAAGACTTCCTATCATGCTTCTATATAATTTAATATCAACATTTTTACCTTGATCGTCCTTATCAAGCTTGGTTGTAGTTGCCATTGGAGTGTTGCAAGCCTTTGATCCTTCAAGCCCAAACTTCTTTACTAGCTCCTTTGCGTACTTGGCTTGGTTAATGAAGGTTCCGTCTTGCAATTGCTTGATTTGGAGTCCAAGAAAGAAATTATGCTCACCCATGGAAGACATTTCAAATTCTAGTTGCATTACCTTTTCAAACTCCTTGCACAAAAGCTCATTAGTAGATCCAAAAATTATATCATCAACATAAATTTGCACAATTAAAATATCATATCAACATGCTTAGTAAAAAGAGTTGTGTCTACTTTGCCTTTAACAAAATCATTTGAAATGAGAAAACTAGAAAGCCTTTCATACCAAGCTCTTGGAGCTTGTTTCAATCCATACAAAGCTTTATCAAGTTTAAAAACAAAATCGGGATGAACATGATCAACAAAACCGGGAGGTTGAGCAACATAAACTTCTTCATTAATAAACCATTTAAAAATGCACTTTTTACATCCATTTAAAAAAGTTTAAAATTTTTAAAAACATGCAAAAGCTAGTGTCATCCGTATGGCTTCAAGCCGTGCTACGGGTGCAAAGGTCTCCTCAAAGTCAATTCCTTCAACTTGAGTGTAACCTTGGGCCACTAACCTAGCTTTATTCCTAATGACATTTCCGGACTCATCCATCTTGTTTCTAAAGATCCACTTAGTACCAATTATTGGTCTATCGTGGGGCTTAGGAACAAGGTGCCAAACTTGGTTGCGCTCAAATTGATTGAGTTCCTCTTGCATGGCAAGCAACCAATATGGGTCCGTCTCGGCTTCGAGAATGCCCTTGGGTTCAAAATGAGAAATGAAAGCAAAGTTACCACATAGGTCATGGAGTTTGGAGCGCGTAGTGACTCCTCTAGATGCATCACCCAAGATGAGCTCCTTCGGATGATTTGTAGCGTATCTCCAAGCTTTAGGAAGCGGTTGAGAGCTTTCCTCTTTATCCTCTTGAACTTCACCAATTGAATCTAGCTTTTCTTCTTGAGCGGGTGAGTCCTTCAAGGATAGTCTCTCCATGTATTCACCTAATGGTTCAATCTCTACAACATTCTCAACAACCACATTAGATTCTTCAAATTTAACATGCATGGATTCTTCAATGGTAAGTGTAGATCTATTAAACACTCTATATGCTTTGCTAGTAGAAGAATATCCAACAAAGATAGCTTCATAAGCCTTAGCATCAAATTTACCCAAATTATCCTTAGTATTTAAAACAAAACACTTGCATCCAAAAACTTTGAAATATGCAACATTTGGTTTTCTAGAATGATACATTTCAAATGATGTTTTTGAAGAATTTTTGCACAAATAAATACGATTCGATATATAGCATGCGGTGTTTACGGCCTCGGCCCATAAATATTGAGGGAGGTCATACTCACTTATCATTGTCCTAGCCATCTCTTGAAGTGTTCTATTTTTCCTTTCTACAACTCCATTTTGTTGTGGAGTTCTAGGACAAGACATTTCATGCTTAATTCCTTTTTCATCACAATAAGTCATGAAGAGTTGGTTAACAAACTCACCACCTCTATCACTCCTTATTTTCAAAATCGGAAAACCTTTTTCTTTTTCAACTCTTTTTCGAAAAATCTTAAAATGAGAAAAAGTTTGATCTTTATGTTGCAAAAAGAAAACCCAAGTAAAACGGGAGAAATCATCAACCAAAACAAATGCAAATCTACTTCCATTTAAACTCTTAGTTTTAGTTGGTCCAAAAAGATCCATATGAATTAATTCTAAAGGCCTAGTTGACATGATATCCTTGATTGGTTTAAAGGAAGACTTGGTTTGTTTCTCAAGTTGGCACGCACCACAAATGCGGTCTTTCTCAAAATTCAAGCAAGGTATACCCTTCACCAATTCCTTTGAATTAATCCTAGAAATATGGTCAAAAGATGCATGTCCTAGTCTTCTATGCCAAAGCCAAGAATTTTCATCAAAAGCATTCAAGCATTTAGTAGAACAATCTAAATTAAGCATGTCAATAATATAAACATTATTATCACGAAAACCGGTAAGAATACAATCATTAGATTTAACATTAAAAATCTTGCAAGAAGAATCATCAAAAACAACTTTAAGTCCACGGTCACAAAGTTGGCTAATGCTAAGCAAATTATGTTTTAAACCATCAACTAAAACAACATTCTCAATAATAGGAGATGCACCAATTTGAATGTTACCTATACCGATGATAGTTCCTTTGGAGTCATCCCCGAAGGTGACGGTGCCACCTTCCATGTACCTTGATAGGGTTGTGAAGTTGTTGATGTCCCATGTCATGTGTCTTGAACAACCACTATCAAGGTACCACCGCTCCCTACGTCTTGGAGCTTTGGTGTGTACCTACATCAAACAATTTAAGACTTGATTTTGGTACCCACATTTTCTTGGGTCCTCTAGGGTTAGTGTCATGAACCCAAACAAGATTATTGTTCTATTTAGTTGATCATAGCAAAACTTAGCTAAATGTCCATTTTTACCACAATATGTGCATCTATACACTCTACCATATTTAAAAGCATAGTGAGTGTGTGATTTGTGAGCATGAGAAACTTTAGCATTAGTGGTGTGAGCATGAGAATTCTTAGCTTGTGAAGTGTTAGCATGTGAAGTGTGCTTTTTAGAAAACATGTTTTCAAGTTTCTTGGTATTAAAAGCACAATCATTTAAAACTTTTTCAAAATCATTCATTTTTGATTTAAAGGAAGAAATTTCTTGTTCATCAATAATAGGAGATTTTGCTTTAAAAGAAACTTTGTAGGCATTAAATTCTTTTTGTATAGAAATGAGATTAGAAGAAATATTATCCTTTTCTTTAGAAACCATAGCAAGTTCATTCTTAAGAAAAGCAACTTCTTTTTGTAATTTATGCATTCAAGTTTCTTGTTATCATAAGTTTCAGAAAGTTCTACAAAAGCATGCACTAGAACTTCCTTACTTACATCATCATCTTCATCATCAAGGGATTGAGGGGTTACCTTGGGTGTGTTGCCATGAAACACATATTAGCTTGATCCACCTCCTCTACGGACTCGCTTTCCGAATCCCACGTAGCTTTGTAAGCTTTCTTTTCCTCCGGCTTCTTGGCTTGAAGGAGGAAGTCATTTTCTTCTTGAACTCCGGACAATCCGCCATGATATGTCCGGGTTTGCGGCAATTGTAGCATATGATCCTCCGCTCCTCTTTGCCTTCAAATTTTCTCCGGAAGTTGAGTTTGTTCTTCTGGTACATCCTCTTGACGTTGCGAACAAGTAGAGTAAGCTCCTCATCTTCTTCTTCGTCATCTTCATCGTCATCATTGGTGGATGAAGTCTTGAAGGCTATGGATTTCTTCTTTGAAGTAGTGGCCTCTTCTCTTGCCTTCTTCTCCATCTCATGGGTCTTTAGGTTCCCAATGAGACTAATGAGGTCCATCTCGTCCTTGTCGTTCAACTCCTTCAAGGTGGTGGCCTTGATCTCCCATGATGAAGGAAGAGCCCGAATTACTTTCCGCACCTTTTGATCGTTGGAGATGTCATCACCTAAGGAAGAAAGACCATTAGTGATTTTAGTAAACCTTGTAGCCATACTATCAATAGACTCATCATCAAGCATTTTAATGACTCATATTGGGACCTCAAGAGATCTATCTTAGCTCTCTTGACTTGTGAAGTCCCCTCGTGTGTGACCAATAAGTGTTGCCAAATCTCATAGGCGGATTGGCAATGAATTACCCGTGTAAGGTCATCCTCATTCAAGGCGGTTAATAGGGAGTTTTGAGCCTTGGAGTTAGCCTCATATAGTTTAAAGTCAAGGTCGGTCCAAGTGCTCTCATCACCATCGGGTGCTTCATAGGGTTTGGTCAAGGACTTGGCTACTAAGCTACCCAAAGATTGCAAAAATATAGTCATCCTAACCTTCCAAATTGGGAAATTGAGTCCATCAAATTTAGTGGGGATTTAATGTTGTCGGCCATGTTTACTAGTGATGAATGGATGAAATGAAAATGTTGATTAGCAAGTTTTAAGGATCTCTCTATGGATGTTAAGCCAAACCTAGAGTCCAAGCTCTGATACCAATTGAAAAGTCACCTAGAGGGGGGGTGAATAGGTGACAATGCTAATCAAAGGGCAAATAAAAAATTTAAAGCTACAACAATTACCAATCAAGATTCACAAGATGAATGCAAGCAAGTAAATATGACAATGATTATGATGAGCAAGAATAAGAGAAAGTATAGTAAAGTAAAGAGTGCAAGAAAGTAAACCAATCGCAAACACAAGGATATGTTATCGAGGTTCGAGCACCCAGCTCTACTCCCCGCCTTCCCCAGAAGGATTCTAGCTACTTCCACTATCACAAAGAACAATTACAACCGGAGTACCCAACTCCACAATTACAATCACAAGAATCTCTGAGTAGTCACAAGACCAAAATCTCTCTTTCAAAAATCTCTTCCCTTACAAAGGTCCTTAGAGAATAATGAGTAGAATTGAAGCTCTTTTGTGTGTAAGGAAAAGAAATTGAAATCAGAGAAAATCTTTGAAAACCCTTCAGAAAATAGAGAGAATTTAGCACAAAAACCAAGAACTTTTGAAAGCCTTAAACTTTTGAATTTTGTAGCAATAATTGTTGTAACCAATCTCTCCCCAAACACCCCTATTTATAGGAGAGGGCTAGGGTTTAGGGATAAAACATAATTACTGATGTTTAGGAGGTAATTAGTTCAGAATATATTAATTAAACTAATTTTAAACACAAAAAGACAAAAATAAACAGCTCTTTAAAAACTGCCCGTTACTGTTCAACGGCTAGCTCGGTCGGCCGGTGCGGTCGACCGCTAGTTCAAAATCATGACCGTTACAGGCATTCGGTCGACCGACCCGGTCGACCGGAAAAACCAGAGAGCAACAACATAGTCCGGTCGACCGTGTCGGTCGACCGACAGACATGCACACGGATACGTGCATCTGCCAGAACCTCGGTCGACTGGGACGGTCGACCGGTATAACCTGACACAGATTCGATCGACCGGCCGGTCGACCGGAACTGGTCAAAAATCAGACTTAGAAAGAATTTAGAAAAAGATTAAGATTTTTATAAAAATACTTTTGAACAGGGATTAGTATAAAACATAAATATATATCTGTAGGCAAAATCTTGTATGCAAAATATTTTTGTATAAATTATAGGAAAACATTTTGGATTGAACATGTGCGCAGAAACGTGTGTGATAGAGCTTCAAACCTATCCACTATTCTTTAACAAACTATAAAAATTAAAAACAAAATAATTAAAGACTTCTTGAGCAATCTTCAAGTCTTTGAGCCATCCAATGCCTTGCTAGTGCCTTCTCTTCTATGATCCTTCCTTGATTGTGCAATTTGCCTTCCTTGCTATGTGAAACTTAGAAGTTCTTGCAAAAGCAAAGCCAATGGTCTCCAAGCATGGTATAAACCCTGAAACTTATCTTGAATGAATTCATTAGTACCAATTAGCTCTTATTTGGTTTGTCATCATCAAAACACAAAACAAGAGAGTGTAACCTCTTGGGCCAACAGACATAACAATAAAAGCATGGTATAACTCATATCAAAATGAAGAATACGAACTAGTTAATAATGGAAATTTTTGTTAACTAGTACGAAATCCTTCAAGCAAGGAATAAAACAAGAAAGATTTTCATAAAACATGAAATCCACATGATAATCAACACTCTAATTCAATTAGGCATAATATGACTCATGAAAACAAAACATGAGTAAATATAGAAAGTGAGTGTACAAATAAAGTGTGAATATCATAATCATCAAAAATTTTCATTAAGCTCAATTATTCCTTAAACATGAAAACATGAAAACATAAAAATCATCTAAACTATTTAATCTTCAAGGCATATGTATGTCTAATACAAACTAAAGTACACATACATATCCAAAACACAAAGAGTCCACAAATTATATATGCATGAAGGCACGTGGCTCAAAAGGATAAACATGTATATCTAATAGTTTGGACAAGATAGACATATACATGAAGTTAAACAAATAAACACAAAATCAAGAAAAATTAAATCTTCACCAAAACAAATTTCATTTCAAGGTATATGTATGAATTGTCAACACAATAAGTATACATACATATCCCTAAACACAATTGAGTCCATATATAGATTTACATGAAAAGCAAATGACTCAAGGGGTATACATGTATATCTTAAAGTTTGGCAATACAAACATATACATGAAGTGAAACACACAATCATAAAACAAATTCAAAAATGAGAATACAAGTTTAAAATGTATGTATCATCAAAACTAGACTATACTAGTACATCTAATGGGTTCAAATAAGCAATCAAGCTCAACATATATAGATTTATTTGTGGCCCACTATATGCACAAGTATATACCTAGTCTTAATGAAAACTAACATTCAAACATATATTCAAAACATGAAGCATCAAAAATAAATATAAAAATCATCATGATAAAACTAAAACATGATTACTATGTAAATTCACATGTATTAGATTCATGATGTACATTATAGCTTAAACAAAAGTGGAACACTAAGTATGGGTTCATATAAGCATGTATGTCTCAAATACTATACATGTATGTCAAGAATCTAATAAACATGATATTTACATACTAATCCATAGACAATGAAATATGCTATAAAATATGAATATTAAAAGCATGTAAACAATAAATAAGGAGTTAGGAATCGTTACCAAAACCTAGAAGGCAACTCTCCTTATCTCCAAAACATGGTGGTCCTCTCCACCAAACCTTCCCTTGAAAGTGATGCATCCAATTGATTTCCTTTAAGTACGGAACGCATCCACTCCAAAGTACGGCTACTCTCACGTCATGTGAGAGCCCACACCTACATTATAAACAATAGGAGGGGTGGTCTTTGGTACCCATATCTTTTTGGGTCCAAGGGGGTTAGTACCTTTTCTAACCCAAACAAAATTCTTTGCTAAATTTACATCATGTAATTTATAAAAATAAAATTAGCAAGGTGGCCCTTACGTCCACAATGTGTACAAGTGTACACATGAGCATACATGTGATGATGGTGTCCGTGAGGAGCATGTGTATGCCGTGGAGGGTGTGCATGAAAAGATAGAACTTGTTTCTTTCGAACCAAGGATTCCAAGCGTGTATGGTTCATGACACATTGGCTCATAGTGGAGCCCAAACAATCTATTTTCTTCTTTAACAAATTTATATCATTTTGAATTGTAGAAGAAGTAGAGCATGCAACGGGTGATCTAGGTGAAACTATCCTAGCATGGCAAACATGAGAAGACATATCATTTTTCAAAGAATTATTTTTCTTTAAACAATCCTCTAAATCCTTAGAAATAGAAGCAATTTTCATTTTTAAAGAATTATTTTCTTTTAAAACAAAATTAACTTTTGAAGTCAAGTTTTCATTTTTCTTCAGAAGTGTTTCACAATCATTATTAGATTTTAAAAAATGATTTTCTTTAAGTGCAAGATCAAGTCGAGATTTAATGAATCCCTCTCATTAGCAATCTCCTCTTTCTCTTGCAAAACAATATCAAGTCTAGCAATCAAATTTTTATTTTCATTATTAATGCCTAGACTTTTCTTTTTCAAAATCTTATATTTTTCTATTAATTTTTCACAAACAATAGAAAGTTCTTCATTCAAAGCATGGGCATCAAAATTATCACATGAAGAACTAGAGCAATCATCACTATCTAAGTGGGTTTCCGATTGTACCTCAAGGGAGTCATTCCTTGGACCATGAAGCATTGAGAATCGGATTCTCCACTAGATTCCTCAGGTTAAATTTGTTCTTGAAGCTTGGAGGTGGTGGTTGTGGTTGACAACATATTCCACACTGCAAAGGCGGAATCAAAGTTAGAAGCAAGCATAAGATAATCTTTTGGTAATGTGCTTCTAATAGCCTCTAGGGCAAGTGCATTAGCCCCTATATGATCACCATTACCAAGATAGCATTTCTTGGTAGCGGCAAGGAAGACATGCAAACCTAGGGTCTTCAAATACATGGACATCCTATACTTCCAAACAACAATGTTGGAAGGATCAAAGCTAGGTGGGGTCATGAAGTCCATGGTAAACTATATGTGTGCAAGCAAACAAATGCAAACAATAGATTAGCAAATAATGGATCTCACTCCTAGGATGTTAAGCCTAATATCAGGTGCACTAGCTCTGATACCATTGAAAAACGCCTAGAGGGGGAGTGAATAGGTGTAAGTGCTAATCTAGAAACTAAGTGCTCTAAATGCGGAAGCTTAAAACAATATTGCAATCACACTTAGTACAATCAACAAGTGTAGCCGAATTCCCCGTGACGGGCTCTGGACTAACTCCTCTTGATTCCCTAGATATGGGTTGAGGTGCTATGTGAAGCTCTTGTTGATTAAGTACACGTGAGGCACACAAACAACCAAGCATATAATATAATATAGCAATATGAAATATGCAAGGCAACACAAGCAATGAATGATATGACAATATGAATGATGCTTTGCACAAATAAAAAGAGAGAGAGTTAGAGAGACAATGGATCAAACGCAAAGGCCAAGATATGTTCCGAGTTCGAGCACCTTGCTCTACATCCCCGCCTACACCACCGTGTAGGATTTCCAATCCACTATCTCCCACCGAGGGAACCTCTACCAAAGAGGATTTGTTACAACACTAGGAGTACCAAACTCCTCTCTCAAACAACCACCTCACAACCGAGGGGTAGGCCCGTATCCAAACAACAACCAACACGTCTACCGAAGAGGGTTTACAAACCAAACTCCACCTCTCACTAGAGGGAGCAAACAACAACCAACTCCACCTCTCACTAGAGGGAGCAAACCACTATCCTCAACCTCTACCGAAGAGGAAGCAACCCAATCAAAGCAAGGGTTTCACAACAAGTGGTTACAAAGACCACAAACTCTCTTTCTTTTCTTTTTCCCACAAACAAATGATCCTAATAGAATAGGATAGGTGATAGCTCAAGTGTGGAAAAACTAGGTGTTTTGGAAACAGGCAACAAAGAAAAACTACTTGGGAATCTCTTGTAAATAATAGAAAATGAAAACCAATACAATATCCCAAAACCTAGTTCTCTTTGATTTTTCAAAAACCCACAACAATAAGATTGGAAGTTTAAAGCCCAAAAACTCTTTTGAAAAACTTGTTTTAAACTCAGGGAAACTGGGAATTTTCTTCTCTTAAAACCTTGGCCAAAATCCCAAAGAATTGGGGTTTATATAGGCCCATCAGAAAACCAGTCGTTAGGCTGATGTGGCAGCCTGACAGGCTAACGGTCGACCGGCCCGGTCGACCGCCAACGGTCAGAAATGTGACCGTTGGGCAAACACGGTCGACCGGCACGGTCGACCCAAACAAACAGAGAGCAGAGCTCTCAGACCCGGTCGACCCTTACGGTCGACCAGGTTTGTGCCTGCCAGACGTGCACAAGACTTGTGCACGTCGGTCGACCCCACGGGTCGACCGGCCCTTGGTGCGGTCGACCCATACGGTCGACCGACCTGGCCTGTCAGCACAAACCTGGGTCAGAAACTGGGTTAAAACATATTTTTAAAAATCTTTTAATAACTTGTAAAAATCCCAAAAATGTTTTACCATATTGCATTGATATATAAACATGTGATAAACATTTCTACTCAAATATCAAGCATATGAAACGATTTTTGCTTCTTAACATTTTTACCAAAAACCAAAACATGTATTTTTATCAAACTTGGATTTTTCAATACATGAATAGGAAAGTCAAAATAAGTTTGTCTAGCAAGTTTAAAGTAAGTATGTATATCTAGAACATATCTAATATACATAGAAATAAAGTAAACTTGTTTTGATCTACTATTCATGAAAACCAAATCCAAACCATAAAACGTGTGTGTTAGTGCACTTGAGCATATCAACTATTCTTATCTTTACAAATGGATCTAAAAACACACTATCTAAATTATGGATACCTAAGTCTTCTTGATGATCTTCATCTTCAAGTAGACCCGATCCAAAACTCCATCCATGGGTTAGGCAATGTGTGAACTTGAAGCTTTGGCCCTGGAATCACCATGAAAAGCTTCTAAACTCCTTTGTTGAAGCTAATCACCAACGAATATCTTGATTAATGATCTGTAACTAAAATCACAAGATTATTAGTAAACATAACTACATGAGTTAATCATCATCAAAACTAGAGTGGAAGGCCTTGGGCCAACACATGCCTCCCTTAAAAGCCTTTCTTTTTGAAAGTGTTCTTGAAGGCACATGAGGATGGGTATGGATAGTTGAATTCACCATTCTTTCTTGAACTTCTTGTGAATCGTTTTTAATTCATTCTTGTTTCTTTGCGCTTTATGTTTTAATATCCGATTCTAACTCTTTCTTGGAGAAAAAGGACTCAACTCTTCTGCATCTTATGTGCTTTACTTAAAGCTTTCTGTAACACCCCGCTCCCAGAATACGTACTTAGTTGTGTATTCAGATTTTTCAATCGTATTTTTTCGATTTACTTCCCATATTTGTTTTGTATTATGAATTATTTATATGATCGTTTTGCCTTGGATCTGGATTCGTGAACTCGGAGTCAGCCCTACTCTGAACCGGGGGACCGATCCTAGAGTATTGCTCGATTTGGACTTTCTGGTATTCTGATTTGACCGATTTCAGTTTCAAACATCGTTTTCTAATATTTTATATTTTCTATGATTTTCTGGAATTTTTCTGAATTAAATTGAAAACCTTCAAACCGGTGTCGACCAGTGCCGCTGACCGATTCCCAGATTTTTAGTTTACAATCGGAATTGAATTTCTGAATTCTGCTTTCACTTTACTTCTTAAAATCATATTTTATTTTTTAATACATTTTCTGGGATTTTTCAGAATTTATCAAAATCCGGCCGACCGGTGTAGACCAGTATCGGCGGTTGACTTCCGGATTTTTAATTTGAAAACGGGATTTTATTTCTGAAAACTGATTTCATATTATTCCTCAGGATGACGTTTTCTACCTCTGGGTATTTTTGGGGATTTTTCTGGAACAGTCGATATTTCGCGACCATATTATAATATTATTATTTTTTCTTCCCAATCTCTTCTATTCTTTCTTTCTTCCCTTTTCTTTTCTTCCACTGACTTCAGCCCACTCCCCTCCACGTGGGCGCCACCTCACCCCCTCACCTACCCCCCTTCCCATCAATCCCTTCCTCCTTTTCTTTTTTCTTTCTCTTTCTTTTTCTTTAATTTTCTTTCTCCCTTATCTTTCTTCTCCTTTCTCTTCTTCTCCTTGCCCTTCTTCTTCTTCCCCATTTCCTTGGCCGACGCCCCCAATAGGCCACCACCGCCGGCGCCTCCGGCCACCACCGCGGCGAGGAGACCCCCACCACTCGGCCATCTCTTTCCCCTCTCTCTTTTTCTTTTCCTTTCTTTCCTTTTCTTTTCTTTTTCATCTTCCTTCTCTTCCTCCTCCAAGATCCGGCAACCACCACCGTCGCCGGGGCTCCGACCACCACCCCTGGCCTGCGCGGCCACTGAGGGCCGGCATGGCTCCCCGGCGTCCCCCTTTGCCGCGCTGCCGCGGCCAGATGTTCGGCCAGGCCAGGGCAACAGGCCCTGGCCATGGCTTTGATTGGAGGGAGGGGGCTGCTGCCCCCTCCCTGTCTCTCCCCTGGGGTGGCCACCGGCCACCCCAGCTCTGGCGCCGCCGGTGATCCGCCGGCGGCCTGCGGCCACCTTCGGCCAGGGGCTTCCAGCCCCCTGTGCGAGAGAAGGGGGGCTGCTGCCCCCTGTCCTTTCTCTCTCTCTCCTGTTCAAACTCTTTCTCTCCAGTTCTCTCTCTTCCTCTCTCTCTCTACTTTCTCTCTCTCTCTCTATCTCTCTCACTCTAGTCCTCATCCTCTTTCTCTCTCCTAAGTTTCTCTCTCCAGATCCTCTCTCTCATCTCTCTTTCTCTCCTCTTTCTCTCTCTCTCCTCTCTTTATAATCTCTCTCCCCCTTTCTCTCTCTAGATCTCCCTTCTCCTCTGTAAATTGCTGACGAGGATCTCACCCCGCGTCAGACAATCCCTTGACGCGGATCTTCGCGCTCTTGTGTCGACGCGACGCGGAGTTCATGCTCGCGTCTGCGTTCTCCTCGCGTCCTGACTTGGACGCGAGTGTCGAACCCCATGTTTGTGGCATCTTCGCAACGCGACTCCCGCGTCTGTCATTCCCGCGTCTGCTATTCCTGCGACGCGACTCCCGCGTCTGCGACTCCCGCGTCTGCGACCCCCGCGTCTCACTCTCAAAAAACCGCGTCTCCCTGTGTCTCTTCTCTCTCTAGGTTTCTCCCTCCCGCTCTCTCTAACTCTTTCTCTCTCCTCTTCACTTTCTCTCTCTTATATTTATATATTTTATGGCGCGTGCGCGAGTTCCATGGATTTCGGACTTTTTGGCATTCCGGTGATTTAGGCGAGTGATTCTCGCCTCCATTTGGGTTTCCCCGCTTTGTCGGGTCGACATGTATTTTATTCCGTGTTTAAATGTATTTTGCATTGGGCTGAGTCCCTGTATTTGTGTATGGCCGAGTGCCAATGACTGGACCCTTCAGCCTCCGGTCTCTCACTATCTCGAAAGAGACGTGATTGGGACCGTCAGGTTTCTCTGGACCCTTCAGCCTCCGGTCTCTCACTATCTCTAAAGGGAGTGATTGGGACCGTCAGGTCTCTCAGCTCCGCCTGGTTATCATGATCAGCGTTCAACACTTTACCACTAGATTCGTCTAGGCGGGTGCTGCCGGATTTCTTACTCGCACTTTAAGCCGAGTTGTCCCGGTAACCTTGCCAGACTCTCCAGTGTTAAATACTGCTTGCTGTCTGTGCCACCAGCTTGCTCAGCTTCGCTTGGTTGTGCTCAGCTACTACTCTATCACATGCCATGTATTTACCTGATATGTTAATACTTGCCATGCCATTGCTTCATGCTTGTCATTTACATGCTACTAATTAACACCTGTTTGTATCACCTGACAAATGATGTGTTAACATCTGATACCCGTCATGCTACTACTTGACGTTGACTCATGTTATACCACCAGTTCCCGGCGGATCCTGAATGGAACTAAGTACCACACGGAGCAAAGTGCCACATCACACAATTGGTGGGGGCCACCTCTTGAATCTGTGTGGGCCACCTCTAGAATCCATTCCCCTCAGAACAAAGTGCCACATGGAACAAAGTGCCACACCACATACGCGGTGGGGGCACCTCTTGAATCTGTGGGGTCCACCTCTTGAATCTGTAGGGCCATCTCCTGCCTGTACCTGATCTCTTGTTATGAACTCCTGTCATGACCAGATAATTAAGCCATAAAAAGGATAACTTGCACGGGGAATGGAGGAAGTGATGGATGCCGGTATGATGCCTTGCTTATAGTAGTGGAATACCAGAACTGACGATTCGTGTTAGGGGGATTTCAGGCCCCCAGAAGATGCGTGTTAGGGGGATTTAAGGCCCCCAAATGGCTGTGTCCCGGGCGGTCGGGAACTACTATAAGAGGAGCTATCAGTTCTTCATCAGCTTCCAGTAACAACCCTCGGCTTGCTTATATATGGATGTATGTGTGTTGGATGTACACAAGGACACATACCTAGATATAGGTCAGACGAGTAAAAATAATAAAAGATGCCTGTTATGTACTCCTGTTATGCCTGTTATGTACTCCTGTTATGCCTATGCTTGTTATGATTCATGTTATGCCTGTTATGTACTCCTGTTATGACCGTTGTATGATTTGCCACGAATGCTTTCATCGGATTTTACATCGGATTTTTGGTTTTATGATTATTATCATATTAGCTACTCATACCCTGTTTTATTACCCATGTTCCATCCCTTCAGTCTTCTGCTCCTATCTTATCATACCATGAGTACCTCCTGCTTGATATCACTTGTTATATATCTACCTTGCTTACATGCTTCTGCTCACGACACAGTTTTCAATGCATGATTATGATTCGGTTTTATCGATACACATGTGCTTATCGTTGCACGCCATCTGGCTTTTGCCTTACCACTCGCCTGGGGAGTTTCATTTGACTCCCCTGGATCCTCATGTCCAGGTCATGGAGCTTGTAGCGTGTGAATTCCCCCAGTTGCTGATCAGAGTGGTGCAGCGGTAGCGTGGATCTCCAGCAGACCGCCCAGAGCTCTATTCTTCTAGGCCCCCTGTGCGCCTCTCGAGTTTTCCTTTTGTAAACTCGTGAGTGCCTTATACTGTTCATACATGTACATCTCTTTATATTCTCGCATTTGCGCCATGTTGGTGATGTAATATTATTGTAATATTTGTCACCTCTGGTGATAACTTGTAATTGTACTCATGTGTTGGAATGTATAATGCACCATTTGCTTTCGTACTCTGATTCTTGCCTGTACTGATGCTTAGCGTATATACGTGAGGGTATTTCTGACCTGCATATAACGTTGCAGTAACGTCTCCGTACCCGCCGGGATCGGGGCGTTACAGGATGGTATCAGAGCCTAGGCTCTCGCATCCTCAGTACGTCCAGACGGCAAATTAATGGTAAGAAATTTGCAACTGGAATGCATGAGTCCTGGTTATACACTCCAACTACAAGTACAGAGTTATCTATTCTATCTTGATCATCCTTCCTTTGATTCTTAATCCCTTCAATCTTTCCCCTGTTTTGGTTTTTCGAAGCCTTTATACCAATTAAGATATGGATATACTAGAGAGGTAGCGGCTAGTTCTGAATGAACCTATGACATGATCTCTTCGGCCAACTCTATAAAGCTCGGTATTCTCTGGATTGATCCTGATTGGGTTATCTTTCAGAAGTCAGTAGTCAGGATTCTCTACGGGTATTCTATATTCTCGGCTATATCTTTCAGAGTGATCGATGCCTGGTATTTGGAATTCTCAATTATCGGTCTTCTTATTATGCTCAGTATTATCGAGGTTTCCTTTATCTTCAGTATTCTGGCTTATTCTCAGAGCGCCATTAAGTATACAGTACAGCGGGAATTCTATTGCAAAGCTGTGTTATCAGTCAGTATTATTTGGCATCGTTCGGAGATTTATACAGCCGGAAGTGCAGAGGATGTCTATATTCTGATTGTTGTTCAGTCAACTTGAGAGCCCTACCTATAGTGCTTCATATCTTAATTGGTATAAATTCCGCCCTTGCCCTCTTTGTGTTCAATTTACCCCTTATCGAAATTGCGAGGACGCAATTTTTTGTAAGGTGGGTGGATTGTAAACCCCGCTCCCAGAATACGTACTTAGTTGCGTATTCAGATTTTTTCGATCGTATTTTTTTGATTTACTTCCCGTATTTGTTTTGTATTGTGAATTATTATATGATCGTTTTGCCTTGGATCTGGATTCGTGAACTCGGAGTCAGCCCTACTCTGAACCGGGGGACCGATCCTAGAGTATTGCCCGATTTGGACTTTCTGGTATTCTGATTTGACCAATTTCAGTTCAAACATCGTTTTCCAATATTTTAGATTTTCTATGATTTTCTGGAATTTTCCTGAATTAAATTGAAAACCTTCAAAACGGTGTCGACCAGTGCCGCTGACCGATTCCCAGATTTAGTTTACAATCGGAATTGAATTTCTGAATTCCTCTTTCACTTTACTTCTTAAAATCATATTTTATTTTTAATACTTTTCTGGGATTTTTCAGAATTTATCAAATCCGGCCGACCCGGTATAGACCGGTATCGGCGGTTGACTTCCGGATTTTTAATTTGAAAACGGGATTTTATTTCTGAAAACTGATTTCATTATTATTCCTCAGAATGACGTTTTCTACCTCTGGATATTTTGGGGATTTTTCTGGAACAGTCGATATTTCGCGACCATATTATAATATTATTATTTTTCTTCCCAATCTCTTCTATTCTTTCTTTCTTCCCTTTTCTTTTCTTCCACCGACTTCAGCCCACTCCCCTCCACGTGGGCGCCACCTCACCCCTCACCTACCCCCTTCCATCAATCCCTTCCTCCTTTTCTTTTTTCTTTTCTCTTTCTTTTTCTTTATTTTTCTTTCTCCCTTATCTTTCTTCTCCTTTCTCTTCTTCCTTGCCCTTCTTCTTCTTCCCCATTTCCTTGGCCGACGCCCCCAACCGGCCACCACCCGCCGGCGCCTCCGGCCACCACCGCCGGCGAGGAGACCCCCACCACTCCGGCCATCTCTTTCCCCTCTCTCTTTTTCTTTTCCTTTCTTTCCTTTTTTTCTTTTTCATCTTCCTTCTCTTCCTCCTCCAAGATCCGGCCACCACCACCGTCGCCGGGGCTCTGACCACCACCTGGCCTGCGCCGGCCACTGAGGCCGGCGTGGCTCCCCGGCGTCCCCTCTGGCCGCGCTGCCGCGGCCAGATGTTTGGCCAGGCCAGAGCAACAGGCCCTGGCCATGGCTTTGATTGGAGGGAGGGGGGTTGCTGCCCCCTCCCTGTCTCTCCCCTGGGCCACCCCAGCTCTGGCACCGCCGGCGATCCGCCGGAGGCCGGCGGCCACCTCCGGCCAGGGGGCTTCCAGCCCCCTGTGCGAGAGAAGGGGGGCTGCTGCCCCCTGTCCTTTCTCTCTCTCTCCTGTTCAAACTCTCTCTCTCTCCTGCTCTCTCTCTTCTCCTCTCTCTCTACTTTCTCTCTCTCTCTCTCTCTCTATCTCTCTCTCACTCTAGTCCTCATCCTCTTTCTCTCTCCTCAGTTTCTCTCTCCAGATCCTCTCTCTCATCTCTCTTTCTCTCTCTCCTCTCTTTATAATCTCTCTCTCCCCCTTTCTCTCTCTAGATCTCCCTTCTCCTCTGTAAATTGCTGACGAGGATCTCACCCCGCGTCCAGACAATCCCTTGACGCGGATCTTCGCGCTCTTGTGTCGACGCGACGCGGAGTTCATGCTCGCGTCTGCGTTCTCCTCGCGTCCTGACTTGGACGCGAGTGTCGAACCCCACGTTTGTGGCATCTTCGCAACGCGACTCCCGCGTCTGTGATTCCCGCGTCTGCTATTCCTGCGACGCGACTCCCGCGTCTGTGACTCCTGCGTCTGCGACCCCCCGCGTCTCACTCTCAAAACCCGCGTCTCCCTGTGTCTCTTTCTCTCTCTAGGTTTCTCCCTCCCGCTCTCTCTAACTCTTTCTCTCTCCTCTTCACTTTCTCTCTCTTATATTTATATATTTTATGGCGCGTGCGCGAGTTCCATGGATTTCGGACTTTTTGGCATCCGGTGATTTAGGCGAGTGATCCTCGCCTCCATTTGGGTTTCCCCGCTTTGTCGGGTCGACATGTATTTTATTCCGTGTTTAAATGTATTTTGCATTGGCTGAGTCCCTGTATTTGTGTATGGCCGAGTGCCAATGACTGGACCCTTCAGCCTCCGTCTCTCACTATCTCGAAAGAGACGTGATTGGGACCGTCAGGTTTCTCTGGACCCTTCAGCCTCCGGTCTCTCACTATCTCTAAAGGGAAGTGATTGGGACCGTCAGGTCTCTTAGCTCCGCCTGGTTATCATGATCAGCGTTCAGCACTTTACCACTAGATTCGTCTAGGCGGATGCTGCCGGATTTCTTACTCGCACTTTAAGCCGAGTTGTCCCGGTAACCTTGCCAGACGCTCCAGTGTTGAATACTGCTTGCTGTGTGCCTCCAGCTTGCTCAGCTTCGCTTGGTTGTGCTCAGCTACTACTCTATCACATGCCACGTATTTACCTGATATGTTAATACTTGCCATACCATTGCTTCATGCTTGTCATTTACATGCTACTAATTAACACCTGTTTGTATCACCTGACAAATGATGTGTTAACATCTGATACCCGTCATGCTACTACTTGACATTGACTCATGTTATACCACCAGTTCCCGGCGGATCCTGAATGGAACTAAGTGCCACACGGAGCAAAGTGCCACATCACACAATTGGTGGGGGCCACCTCTTGAATCTGTGGGGGCCACCTCTAGAATCCATTCCCCTCAGAACAAAGTACCACATGGAACAAAGTGCCATACCACATACGTGGTGGGGCCACCTCTTGAATCTGTGGGGGCCACCTCTTGAATCTGTAGGGCCATCTCCTGCCTGTACCTGATCTCTTGTTATGAACTCCTGTCATGACCAGATAATTAAGCCATAAAAAGGATAACTTGCACGGGGAATGGGAGGAAGTGATGGATGCCGGTATGATGCCTTGCTTATAGTAGTGGAATACCAGAACTGACGATTCGTGTTAGGGGGATTTCAGGCCCCCAGAAGATGCTTGTTAGGGGGATTTAAGGCCCCCAAATGGCTGTGTCCCGGGCGGTCGGGAACTACTATAAGAGGAGCTATCAATTCTTCATCAGCTTCCAGTAACAACCCTCGGCTTGCTTATATATGGATGTATGTGTTGGGATGTACAACAGGACACATACCTAGATATATGGGTCAGACGAGTAATAATAATAAAAGATGCCTGTTATGTACTTCCTGTTATGCCTGTTATGTACTCCTGTTATGCCTATGCTTGTTATGATTCCTGTTATGCCTGTTATGTACTCCTGTTATGACCGTGTATGATTTGCCACGAATGCTTTCATCGGATTTTACATCGGATTTCGGTTTTATGATTATTATCATATAGCTACTCATACCCTGTTTTATTACCCATGTTCCATCCCTTCAGTCTTCTGCTCCTATCTTATCATACCATGAGTACCTCCTGCTTGATATCACTTGTTATATATCTACCTTGCTTACATGCTTCTGCTCACGACACAGTTTTCAATGCATGATTATGATTCGGTTTTATCGATACACATGTGCTTATCGTTGCACGCCATCTGGCTTTTGCCTTACCACTCGCCTGGGGAGTTTCATTTGACTCCCCTGAATCCTCATGTCCAGGTCATGGAGCTTGGAGCATGTGAATTCCCCAGTTGCTGATCAGAGTGGTGCAGCGGTAGCGTGGATCTCCAGCAGACCGCCCAGAGCTCTATTCTTCAGGCCCCCTGTGCGCCTCTCGAGTTTTCCTTTTGAAAACTCGTGAGTGCCTTATACTGTTCATACATGTACATCTCTTGTATTCTCGCATTTGCGCCATGTTGGTGATGTAATATTATGTAATATTTGTCACCTCTGTGATAACTTTGTAATTGTACTCATGTGTTGGAATGTATAATGCACCATTTGCTTTCGTACTCTGATTCTTGCCTGTACTGATGCTTAGCGTATATACGTGAGGTATTTCTGACCTGCGTATATACGTTGCAGTAACGTCTCCGTACCCGCCGGGATCGGGGCGTTACACTTTCTAAAAAAAATCAACTTTAAGTTTTGCAAATGATAACTTGAGGGACTTAATATTTTAAGAGAAGAATGAAAATTGAGTAGTAAGATAGTAAGCCCAGATTTGATTTCTTATTATAAAAAAACATCACAACTCTAAAGCTTTTTAAAATCACCTTCTCCAAATCCTTTTCTGAAAGTTGAAATTCTCTTTTTCATCTCTTTTCTTTCCATTCTCTTTTTCCTAAAAATGAACACAAATTCCTTGTTTTTAAACGACTCATCGAAAAGCTTCCATCGCATCCCTCCTTGTGGATACGACCCGTTAGCCACAAGCTACACGGTACATTCTTAAACTCATTGGTTGTTTCTTTATTTTAGCAATCAAATAGGCTCTGATACCAATTGAAATCACCTAGAGGGGGGGATAGGTGATAATGCTAATCTAGTGTACTTAATGCGGAATTTAAAAACTAATTGCAATAACACACAAGCAAGTATATGATATAACAATGTATAGCAATGTACAAAGTAAATAGAGAGAGAGATAGGTAAGAGTCAATGGATCAAGCGCAAACAACGAGATTTGTTTCGAGGTTCGAGCACCCAGCTCTACATCCCCGCCTTCACCCAGAAGGATTTCAACTCCACTAGCTTGTCCACACAGGACTCCATAAAGGAAACCTCCACCGAGTATTTGGGCAATACAATCACAAGGAGTACCCAACTCCTCTCCTTACAACAACAACCTCCTTCAAAAGGCAAAGAACCAAGCCAACAAACAATCACCTCACAACTTGAGGAATTAGCACAAAGCTTACACAAGGATCACCTCACACTTTGAGGGATACAAACAATAGCACAACCTCCTCAACACAATGAGGAAAGGCACAAAGCCAAGTTAAGATAGGTTTACAACTTGGTGATCAACAGACCACAAACAATCTCTTTTCCAAAAAAAAATAATATAGAATAAGATAGTAGATGTAGCTCAAGTGTGGAGAAAACCAAAGGAATGGAAATCAAAATCTTAAAGAAAATCCTTGGGAAAAACTAGAAAACAAGATAAACAAGTTGAATCAAACACTTTTCCCAAAAACCCTTTTCTTTGACTTTCCAAACCCTAGCAAAACACCAATAGATTGTTCAATTTAAGCCCAAAACCTCTTTTGATTGCTGTGAAAACACTGGAGAGTCAGGAAAAATTAGCACCAAAAATCTTAGGGAAAACTTGAAAAACACCTAGAGGGGGGGTGAATAGGTGTAAATGCTAATCTAGTGAACTAATGCTCTAAATGTGGAAGCTTAAAACAATCCTACAATCACACTTAATACAATCAACAAGTGTAGCGAATTCCCGTGAAGGGCTCTGGACTAACTCCTCTTGATTCCCCTAGATATGGGTTGAGGTGCTATGTGAAGCTCTTGTTGATTAAGTACAAGTGAGGCACACGCAAACAACCAGGATATAAGACGAGGCAATATAAATGATGCAAGGCACAACACAAGCAAATAAGATATGTATGATATGAATGGAATGATGCTTTGCACAAATGTAAAAAGAGAGAGAGTTGAGAGACAATGGATCAACGTAAAGGCCAATATATGTTTCGAGGTTCGAGCACCTTGCTCTACATCCCCGCCTTCACCACCGTGTAGGATTTCCAATCCACTATCTCCCACCGAGGGAACCTCTACCAAAGAGGATTTGTTACAACACTAGGAGTACCTAACTCCTCTCTCAAACAACCACCTCACAACCAAGGGGTAAGCCAACAACCAACACCTCTACCGAAGAGGGTTTACAACCAAACTCCACCTCTCACTAGAGGGGAAAACCACAAGCCTCAACCTCTACCAAAGAGGGAGCAAACACCAACCCAATACAATAACCTCAACCTCTACCAAAGAGGAGCAACCAAGAATCAAGGGTTAACAAGTGGTATATCTCAACCACATACCTCTTTTCTTTTTCCACAAATACAAGATCCTAAATAGATTAGGATAGAAGATATAGCTCAAGTGTGGAAAACTAGGTGTTTGAAAAAAACAAGAACTCAAAGAAAACACTTGGAAAAACTCTTGTAAAAGATAGAGAATGAAAACCAATACAAATATCCCAAATTCCTATTTTCTTTGATTTTTCCAAAAAACTAAAACAAATAAGATTGGAAGTTTAAAGCCCAAAAACACTTTGAAAACTTGTTTTAAACTCTGGGGAAACTGTAATTTTTCTCTTGTAAAAACCTTAGCCAAAATCCCAAAGAATTGGGGTTTATATAGGCCAAACCAGAAACTAGCCGTTAGGCTGACGTGGTAGCCTGACAGGCTTGGCGGTCGACCGCCGGTCGACCGCCAACGTTATATTTATGACCGTTGGGCAAACCCGGTCGACCGCCCGGTCGACCCAACAAACAGAGAGCAGAGCTCTCTGGTCCGGTCGGCCGCCCGGCCGACCGTCCCAATGTGTGCCAGACGTGCACGTTTCTGTGCACGTCGGTCGACCGTACGGGTCGACCGCCGCCTATGGTTCGGTCGACCCATGCGGTCGGCCGACCTGGCCTGACAGACACTATTCAGGGTCTGAAACCTGGGAAAAATATTGTGTAAAATTTTTTTAAGTCTTGTAAAAATACCCAAAAATTTTTATCATATTGCATTGATATATAAACATGTGATAAATATTCTACTCAATTATCAAGCATATGAAACCATTTTTGTTTCTTCAACATTTTACCAAAAACCAAAACATGTATTTTTATCAAACTTGATTTTCTACAAAACATGAATAGGATAGTCAAAATAAGTTTGTCTAGCAAGTTTAAAGCATGTATGTATATTTAGAACATATCTAATATACATAAAAATAAAGTAAACTGTTTGATCAACTATTCATGAAAACCAAAAACCAAACATAAAATGTGTGTATTTGTGTACTTGAGCATATCAACTATGCTAAACTTTACAAATGGATTTAAAACACACTCTAAACTATGGATACCTAAGTCTTC